>ML685852.1:1569862-1665788 GCA_007922175.1 Pelusios castaneus
CTGTCTTTGTTCTGTTTGTACAGCACCTGGCGCAATGGGGTCCTGGTCCAGGGCTGGCAGTGCGAGGCACTGCGGCACTAACACTAACTCTAGGTGGCTGAGCTTGTGAGGCCTCACAGTCAGCTGGAGGGCATGTCTGTGGAGTTCTAAGGTTTGAAGCCCGCAGCTGATCAATTCCAACATTTCAGGGGCTGTTCTAGGCACCAGCGGCCAGGCCCTGTTGATCTGGGGGGAGATCAGAAAAGTGGAATGGGCAGAAGGGGGCACACGTAGCTCCCTGGAATCTGTTGTGCACAGCCACAGTGTTAAGCACCACTGCAATTGTCTCTAGATAACAGAGGTTGCTGCCAGCCAACAGTGCCTTCATGCACAGCAATATTACATCGCCTCTCTGCCCACCCTGCCCAGAGTCTAACAGCGGGAGAGACTTAACGCTCAGAAATACCAGACAGATACATGGTAAGGGGGAGCAGGGGCTTGCACACAACCTCTGGCAGGGGAGAGGATGGGGGACCCTAATACAGGGGAGGGGTGAATACAGAGCTCGTGTGGGGTGAGAACTGGGGTCTGAGAGCAAACAGAGCCTCAGATATGGACAGAAGGGAGGAATGGGGAGCAGGGGTGTGCACAGAGCTCCTGGGTGGTGGAAAGAATGGGAGAACGGGTGTGAGTGTGGGGGGGAAGGCAAAGGAGATAACCGTAACTTCTGGTGGGGGCTATTGGGACACTGGTATGGGAAGAGGGAGAAAGAAGAGAATAGGGGTCTCACAGAACCCCAGGCAAGGGAGGAGATTGGGGGACCCTAGTAATGGGGGGGAGGGGGAGAGAATGGGTAGAAAGAGAAAATAGAGGCAGACACAGGGCCTCTGGTATGGGGTGAGTCTGGATTGGGGACACACTGTGCCTGAGGGGGGAGCGTGGGTGGTGTGCCGGTAGAGCCCTGTGGGGATACAAAATTATATCTGCATCAGACCCGCCATCCACAAACGTGGCACGCGAATAATATCCACACACGTGGCATGCGAATAATATCCACGAATAATATCCACAAACGTGGCACGCGAATAATATCCACAGATTTGCAGAGATCTGCTTCCAGGGCCCCTGCTGCGAGGGGAAGGAGGGGTGGGGGGCACCAGCCACTGGCATGAAGTGGGAACGGCGACTGGGTATAGAGGGAGGTGGAATGGAGAGAGACTGAGTTGCACATAGGGAGCTAGGGAAGGGGTCCAGTGAATGTGGCTTACAGCAGTCGCGAGCTGTGCGACCCTCCCGGCATGGCAAGGAGAAAAGCAGCTGATTCCTGGGCGCTCTGTGGAACCCGTCGGGCCCCCCCACTGCTGCCTGACACGACTACAGCCGGCAGCCCCCAAAAGTGCCTCTGGCAGAGCAGTGAGATTCTGGCTCCCAGTCCCTCAGCCGGCTAAAGACTGGTACTCAGGGAGGACGACGAATGGAGCTTTCCGTCCGAGGCCAGCTGACGGAGAAGAGCCCACTTCAGCGGTGTGCTGGAGACCTCTGAGGGGACGTCTGCTCTGAGCAACACCACCGTAACGTAGGGCGTCTGCACTAGGAACCTACCCAGGCACCAGCACCACAAAGGGAAAGACGCACATCCCGAGAGACTCAACTACGCCAACCTCAGCCAGGTGGGAGGAGGAATAATCCGCTCTCTTGGCAGCACAGGTCGACTCTGCCACGTCTACACTAGTGAGCTCACAGCACCACAGCTGCACTGGTGGGCTACGTCTGCTCGCCCAGCCGGGCAATCAGGAAAAAGCATTTTTAAAGGGGAGGCAACCTTCCTATCTCCAGGACCCTGGGCGTTGGCGTTCACAATGGTGAGCAAAGTGGTTAGTGTCCCTCACTGTGGGTCAGTGGCTGCAGGACCCTCAGCGTTGGCTGTTTACTGAAACTTGGTGATGCTTTGTGGGCATCCCTCAGCACCACAGGATGGGGCAGGTGGATGAGCAATCAGGGCCCGGAGACAGACAGCCCGCAGGGCCAGTGGGGAGAGGCCAGCGCTCCAGGTCAGCCTGATGGACAGGGTGGGCACGCCAGTGGTGGGAGCCGTCCTCTGTGCTAGCTGGAGCTGCCTGGGCCGAGCGGCCAGGCCAGGGAGCTGAGCTGAGCAGAGTGGGGCAGGGGCTGGAGCCATCCAGATCCGGGTGCAGTGAGTAAATGGCTGGGAAGAGCAAGGGGGACCCTGGGTAGGGCCCGGTGCAGGAATATATCACCAGACGAGGGGCTGTGCAGGCTGGACTGGGAGGGGCTGTGACCCCAGAGAGGGGTTTTGTTCAGTTTGCAGAAGAGAAGAGTGAGAGGGATTTAATAGCAGCCTTTAACTCCCTGACGGGGGTCCAGGGAGGCTGGAGCCAGGCTGTTCTCAGTGGTGGCAGATGACAGAAATAGGAGCAATGATCCCTGGGATGGGTTCCCGAGGGAGGTGGGGGAACCTCTATACTTAGAGGTTTTTAAGGCCTGGCCTGACAAAGCGCTGGCTGGGATGGTTTAGTCCGGGTTGGTCCTGCTTTGAGCAGGGAGTTGGACTAGATAGTCCCTTCTAGCCCTAAACTTCTATGATTCCCACTCATCGCCCTTTGTGGATAGAGATCAGGCAAAGTGGGTGTGCTGGGGTGATTTAGGGGGAGTGGTCCTGCTTTTTAGCAGGGCGTTGGACTAGATGACCTCGTGAGGTCCCTTCCAACCCTATTATTCTATGATTCTAAAGTCCTCCCCTTCCCCTATACGATGGAAAGTGTGAAGAGGGAGGTGGCATGATGGGCATAAGATGCAGCCCTTTGTGCCTCTGGTCCTTTCCAAAGAGGCCGTTTGCCACCAATGCCTGGAGTACAGAGCTGGGGGATTTCCCTGAACAACTCCATTCCCCTCTGCTTGCTGTGCTGAGCAGAACATCTGCACTGTTGGAGGTAGGATCAAAGCAGGGCAGTCATAGAATACTAGGGATGGAAGGGACCTCACGAGGTCATCTAGTCCAACCCCCTGCTAAAAAGCAGGACCACTCCCCCTAAATCACCCCAGCCAGGGTTTTGTCTAACCGACCCTTAAAAATCTCCAAAGATGGAGATTCTACCACCTCCCTAGATAACCCATTCCAATGCTTCACCACCCTCCTAGTGAGAAAGTTTTTCCTAATATCCAACCTCGCTCCCCAGCTGCAACTTGAAACCATTGCTCCTTGTTCTGTCCTCTGTTACTTCTGAGAACAGCCTAGCTCCCTCCTCTTTGTGCTCTTTGGAGCATCCCTTCAAGTGCGTGGAAAGCTGATGCACTGTAAAGGTTGCTATCAAATCCCCCCTCTGTTGTCTCTTCTGCAAACTAAATAAGCTTAGTTCCTTCAGTCTCTCCTTGTAAGTCATGTGCCTCAGCCCCCTAACCATTTTTGTTGCCCTCCGCTGGACTCTTTCTAACTTGTCCACATCCTTTCTGTAGTGGGGAGCCCAAAACTGGACACAGTATTCCAGATGCGGCCTGACCAGTGTCGAATAGAGGGGAATTATCACATCCCTCGATCTGCTGGCAATACTCCTACTGATGCAGCCTAATATGCCATTGGCCTTTTTGGCAACAAGGGCACACTGTTGGCTCATATTCATCTTCCCGTCCACCATAACTCCCAGGTCCTTTTCTACAGCGCTGCTACTTAGCCGATCGGTCCCCAGCCTGTAGCAGGACGTGGGATCTTTCCATCCTAAGTGCAGGACTTTGCGCTTGTCCTTGTTGAGCCTCATGAGATTTCTTTTGGCCCAGTGCTCCAATTTGTCTAAGTCTCCCTGAATCCTGTCCCTGCCCTCCAGAGTATCTACCATTCCCCCCAGCTTGGTGTCATCCACGAACTTACTGAGCGTGCAATTGATCCCATCATCCAGATCATTAATGAAGATGTTGAACAGAACCGGCCCCGCGACCAACCCCTGAGGCACTCCTCTCATTACCAGTTGCCAACTAGACATCGAGCCATTGATTCCTACCCACTGAGCCTGTTGATCTAGCCAGTTTTCTATCCACCTTACGGTCCACTCATCCAACCCATACTTTCTAAACTTGCTGTGGGAAACCGTATCAAAAGCCTTGCTAAAGCTGAGGTATATCATATCAACGGCTCTTCCCGCATCCACAAATCCAGTCATCTCATCATAGAAGGCAATCAGATTGGTCAGGCACAATTTGCCCTTGGTGAATCTGTGCTGACTGTTCCGGATCACTCTATTTTCCTCCAAGTGTTTCAGGATGGTTTCTTTGAGGACCTGCTCCATGATTTTCCCAGGGATTGAGGTGAGGCTGACTGGTCTGTAGTTCCCCAGATCCTCCTTTTTCCCTTTCTTGAAGATAGGTATTATATCTGCCTTTTTCCAATCTTCCGGGACTTCCCCCGTTCACCATGAGTTCTCAAAGATAATGGCCAGTGGCTTTGCAATCACATCGGCCAAATCCCTCAGCACCCTCGGATGCAGTTCATCCGGCCCCATAGACTTGTGCACATCCAGCTTCTTTAAGTTCTCCCTAACCTGACTTTCCTTCACCGAGGGCTGCTCTTCTCTCCATTCTGCGTTACCCAGTATAGTTGCCTGGGAGCTGGCCCGCCCTGTGAAGACTGAAGTAAAAAAAGCATTGAGTACTTCAGCCTTTTCTACATCATCCTCCACGAGGATGCCTGCCCCATTCAGTAGGGGACCTACACCATCCCTGATCCTCTTCTTGTTGCTGATATACTTATAGAACCCCTTTCTGTTATCCTTCACATCTCTTGCTAGCTGCAACTCCAATTGTCCTTTGGCCTTTCTGATTTTATCCCTGCAGGCCCGAGCAATATCTTTATACGCCTCCCTTGTCATCTGTCCAAGCTTCCACTTCTTGTGAGCTTCCCTTTTATGTTTCAGCTCACCGCAGAGTTTTCTGCTAAGCCACGCTGGTCACTGTCCACATTTGCTGTTCTTTCTGCACATCAGAATGTTATCTTGCTGTGCCTTTAACAGGGTTTCTTTAAAATACAGCCAGCTGTCTTGGACACCTTTCCCCTTCAGATCAGCCTCTCAAGGGATCCTGCCCATCAGCTCCCTAAGGGAGCCAAAATCTGCTTTTCTGAAGTCCAGGGTGTGTGTTCTGCTTCTTTCCTTCCTTCCGTTGATCAGGATCCTGAACTCTACTATCTCATGGTCGCTGCTGCCCAGGTTGCCATTTACTTCTACTTCCCCGATCAACTCTTCTCTGTTTGTGAGCAGCAAGTTGAGAGGTTCAAGTCCCCTAGTTGGTTCCTCCAGCATTTGTACCAGGAAGTTGTCCTCAATATTCTCCAAAAACTTCCTGGATTGCCTGTGCACTGCTGTATTACCTTCCCAGCAAATGTCAGGGTAATTGAAGTCTCCCATGAGAACCAGGGCCTGCGATCTGGAAACTTCTGCTAGTTGTCCATAATTGTACGCCTCATCCACCTCCTCCTTCTGGTCTGGCGGTCTGTAGCAGACACCCACCACGATATCCCCCTTGTTGCACTATCCTCTATACTTAACCCACAGACTCTCAACTGGCTTGTTTCCACTTTCGTAGTGGAGCTCCGAGCAGTCATATGGCTCTTTTACATATAGCAAAAAACAACGAGAGTCCTGTGGCACCTTATAGACTAACAGATTTTCTTCGGCATAAGCTTTCGTGGACTATAACCCACTTCGTCAGATGCAAATATATACATAGAGCGCTACTCCTTCACCTCTCCTTCCCTGCCTGTCCTTCCTGAACAATTTATACCCATCCATGGCAGTGCTCCAGTCATGCAAGTTATCCCACCACATCTCTGTTATTCCAATTACATCATCGTTCCTTGTCTGTGCCAGTACTACCAATTCTTCCTGCTTGTTTCCCAGCTCCTCGTATTTGTGTACAAACACCTAAAATACCGGGCCCATTGCCCTACTTTTCCCTGTCGATTGTCTCTCCTGTTGCATCTTCCTCCTTGCAATGTCTCCCGGTGTCCTCCTTCCCCACTCCCCTCAGGTATTAGGGCTTCATTAGGACACTTAAGACAATGGATTCCCCCCCTCCCCCAGTTCTGACTAGTTTCTCTTTTATTCCTGCTGTTACAGCCCCAGCAACCCCCAAGTTCCATCCCTTCCTCCAGGTCTCCCTCAGTTTCACTTACCTGTGGGCTTTGGTCACCTTCCCCCTTCAAACCTAGTTTAAAGCCCTCCTCACCAGGTTAGCCAGTCTGCTTCCAAATACGCTCTTTCCCTTCCTGGATAGGTGGGGACCATCTCTGCCTAGCAGTCCTTCTTCCTGAAACAGCACCCCATGGTCGAGGAAGCCAAAGCCCTCCTGGTAACACCATCTCCGGAGCCAGGCATTCACCTCCAGGATGCATCTGTCTCTGCTCGGGCCCCTACCCTTGACCGGAAGGATTGAGGAGACCACCAGCTGTGCACCGAACTCCTTCACCCGTGCTCCCAGAGCCCTGTAGTCCCCTTTGATCTGCAAAGGGTCACCTCTCGCAGTATCATTGGTTCCCACATGGATGAGTAGCATGGGGTAGTAGTCAGAGGGATGGATGATTCTCGACAATCCCTCCATAACGTCTCGGATACGGGCCCCTGGCAGGCAGCATACCTCCCGAGAAGCCTTATCTGGGCGACAGATGGGTGCCTCCGTCCCCCTCAGAAGAGAGTCACCAACCACCACAACCCGACGTTTTCTCCTGGGTGTGATGGTTGTGATCCTCCCAACCTCGGGGGTGCATGGCTTCTCCTCTTCCACCTCATCTCCTGTCTGTAGTGCTGCGTAGCGGTTCTTCATCACCATGGAGGGTGGGATGGGAGCAGGGGTGGAGCACTGTCTGCTGCCAGAAGTAACCAGCTGCCAGTGTCCACCCTGTGCCTGAGCCATCTCATCCGTCTCCGAGGGTGTGGCAGCATCTTCTGCACCTGGATAGTTTCCTCAGCCTTGGATGTTTCTTCATGGATACTATCCAGGAACTTCTCCAGGGCATGGATACTCCGGAGCCTGGCCACCTCCTCCTGTAACTCTCCCACCTGCTTCCTGAGAGATTCCACCAGAAGGCACCTGTCACACTGAATGATCTCACCAGTGAGTGGGAAATGCAGGCCACAGTCCTTGCAAGTCCACGCCAGGATCTGGGTAGAGATATCCACGGTCAGTATGTCTGTCTGGACACAGGCGCAGGTGGAGGAGACAGAAGCAGTGCTGGCAGAAGTGGTGCGGCTCTTCTTCACCATAGTGGCTCCACAAACCACAAACTTCCCACAAACTCTCTCTCAAATTCCCCTGTTGCTCAGCCACTGGCTTTTAAGGCCTTCTCTGCCTAGGTCAGCCCTTGCCCCACGCAGGGGAAGGGTGATCACAAGGCTGATCAAGGGTGATCAGGAAACAATGGCCCAAACAGCCCTCAGGTACACAATCCCCAACTGAAACCACCTGAGAGACGCTCACTCACAGCCTACCACACACACACAGTCAAGCAAATTCACTTATCCCCGAGGTTCGCTCTTTACCTTGCTCCTTCTGCAAGGGGATTGCCTTCTCCTTCCCTCTCAAACTCCTCTGGAGGAGTTCTTGTCTATGGCATTTGTAAGGTGTCAGTCACTGACGGATCTTGATGCCAGCCTAGCTCCTTGATTGGTAACAAAAATGCCTTATATCGACAGGCTCCTGAACATGCTCACTTAGGGTGTGGGGCAATCAGTGACTGAACCTCCCCATCACACCTAGTCAACATACATTGCTTTGCAGTTTTCTGGGCTGCCAAATTCCATCTAGTGGCTTCAGAGCGAAGGAATCAGCTCATGGAGGAGGCAAAGGACCAGGAAATGGCCAGAGCTATGAAGGAGGTACGAATCCTGGGTCTCCATTTCAGAGACATTATCCCTAAGGTTAAATTCAGATGATGGTGGAGGGAGGACTGCACGCTGGGGCTCATGAAATGCAGCAAGTTAGTAGTTAGGGGGGTTGGGAACTTGATAAGGGGCTCTTGCGGTAGGATGATTTAGCCGTTTTCTATCTGCAGGTATTAAAGCCAGAGCCTATTGTCTCTAACTCTGTAAACATGACATCAATTCCAGGTAATATCCAGGGTTTCTTTCCAATCTTCAGCAGCCAGCACGGTGAGTCAGCCTGTTTGATAACGGGGCTATTATTAGGTAGTCCTCTGCTGAAAGTCCAAATGCCATCCGTCACTGTGTCTGGCTCCAGGGCCACTGTGGGAAGTGGTCTGGAGGCAACTGTTTTGTTTTTCTTGGCCAGGTGATGTCAAACTGACATTTTCAGGGCTGGTTTGTCACCATGTTCTCTCTTGGTTTGCAAAACTGATCATTCGCCTTATGCGGTTGCAAGCATGTTTGCTGCTCTTGCTCGCCGTTGGTTCTGTGAAGGAGCTGATTCAGTGATGATCAGTGATTTCCGCACTTTTTAAAGCAAATATTGGTAACATTGAGGGTGTTGGTAAAATGTGTGGATGGAGAGTGTACAGGAGCAAAGGTTAGAAATTTTGGCCAAAGCATTGAAATTTAGATGCCTAAAGTAATTTTCTCAACAGCTTGGCATTGCTCTGAGGGGACTGGATATAGTCTGAGGTTAGGGGGAGACAGAGATAGCAGTGGAACTCTGCCCTACAGCTAACAGAATTTTGGAGACTGAATCTAAGTAAAGCTGGTTGAAAATGTTCTGATGGAAAAACTTTCCACCAGAAAATCTCTTCATCAAAATCAGTATGTTCCACAGATGTGAGCTGATTTCAGTGAAACTTTGTTAGGAACAAAACATAAAAGCAAAACCCCAAAATGACTTTTTGTTTCAAGTTTTCTGTGAATTCTGACATTTGATTTAATTTTGTTTTAAAAACTCCCATTTGAAGTGCAACGTGTTGATTACATCAGAACGAAATGTTTCAATTTGGTTAAACTGAAGCTTTTTGAATGACCCCCAAACGATTTGTTGGCATTTCATTTTGTGGGAAATCTGGAAAGCTGGCATTTTGTCCAGTTTTAGAATGAAGACAAATTTTGAAATCATGTAGTCAAATTCCAAAGGGGTAGCCGTGTTAGTCTATTGTAGAAAGACAACAGAGTCTTGTGGCACTTTTAAAGACTAACAGATTTATTAATTGCATGAGCTTTCGTGGGAGAAAATCGTCCCACTTCAAAGCGTCTGACGAAGTGGGATTTTCTCCCACGAAAGCTCATGCGATTAATAAATCTGTTAGTCTTTAAAAGTGCCACAAGACTCTGTTGTCTTTGAAATCATGGCATTTCCTCCGATGCCCAAGGAGATCTAACCCTATTGTCAACCATACTAGTGAAGGAAAAGCAAGAATCGCACAGGCTCTGCCAATCCAAGGGAAAGAAAGAAACGCTGCAGAGTGGATCCAGTTCCAGCGGGGGGCAGCCAGTGCAAAGCAAAGCCCGCGTGTCTGGTCGACATGGGCTGGGATTGCTGGAGAAGTAAATCGCATCAGTTAACAAAGGGCATCTGCAATTTCTGCGAACTCAGGACCATTCTTGCGGCCTTGATTCACCTGACCACATGTCTCCTGCTGAAGGCAGTACCATTGATTTTACCACATCCTAAAGCGAACAAGGATTCTTGTGGCACTTTTAAAGACTAACGAATTTATTTATTGCATTTGCTCAGCATCACCTCTTTATTTTTTAATGCTCCACTCTGAATAGCCTATTAATTGTAAGCGCTGAAGATCTGGCGAGGACAGTGGTATGGCACTAGTGAAATCAGTGGCTTTTTGCCCGCTGAAGCAGGCCCCGACGTTTAGGAAAGCATCTTCATTATGGAATGTATTCAAATGGTTCTGCTTAATTGCGGCCTGTGACCCTGGACTGGTCCTCTCTGAGGCTGCTTGTTTTATGGTGGAGCATGCGGGCGTCCAGGCTGGCCTCCCTCCTGTATAGAAAGGCTGGCAGAACAGTGATCATTTTCGGTAGGATTCTATAGGGTTGGGTTATTATTATAGTAGAGAAGTTCCAAAGGGGGAGCCATGTTAGTCTAGTTCAGCAAAACAAATAAGGAGTCCTGGGACACTTTTAAAGACTAACAGATTTATTTATCGCATGAGCTTTCGTGGGAGAAAACCCCACTTCGTCAGACGCTTTGAAGATGGGGAACTGATGAAGTGGGATTTTTTCCCACGAAAGCTCACGCGATAAATAAATGTGTTAGTCTTTAAAAGTGTCCCAGGACTCCTTGTTTATTATAGTAGAGAGGTGTTTAAAGGTCCCCCACCAAGCTCAGGGCCCCTCTATGCCAGGTGCTGCACGTACGAGTCAGCCCTGCTCCAGAGAGCTTAGCGTCCAACTAGACAAGACAGACGTAAGAGGTCGGGAGAGACAAATGACTTGCCCAAAGTCTCTGAGCTGGGAATAGAAAGGGGGCTACTGACTTCCCTTCCATGACCTCCAACCTGGCCACTCCAACTGATTAGCAAATTCTGGATCCTTCCAAGGAATTCTATAGGGTGCCTCAAAACCCGACAGCGAGACGCTAATTCTCTATTCTGTTGCACAGAATTTGGAATAATTTTGAAAGACGCCTATTACATTTCTACTGATTCCCCAGGCAACGGTAACTGAGTAACAGACACTCTTCCTCTCAGGCCCGTGCCGATACAGCGCCCCAGCCTAACACCAGGGAGTGCTGTGCTGGGGAAGGTGCCCTATTTCTGCGGCAGGAATTGGAGGGTCTGGGCACCGGGGCTGGCATGCTCAGAACGAGGGTGATGGCCCAAGTGACCTGCAAGACAGTGCGTGGCCGCCCCACCCAGTGTGATGAATGTTTGTGGCTCTGGGGGAGTCTTGGCCAAATGCTTCATAGCAACCTGGTGAGAGGGCGTGGGTGCCCCAAAATAGCCCTGGACTGGGTGCCCAGCCCTGGGGGATGCACCACCCGGGACAGGGAGAAGGTCCAGGGCTGAGAGTCTGGGGCAAATGCTGTTTGCAGCCATTCAGCCTGGGACCGGGACATAGTCTATTTGCTGGGACTGTCCCACCCAGTTCGGGTTGGATGGTCACGCGGCAGGAGATGCTCTGCCACCGTGACAGGGAGCAACGCTTCCCCCACTTTGAGAGGGAGGCTGCGGTACCCCCTCCAGCACACTCAAAGACTCCTCACAGTACTCACCCACCCCTCCAGAGCCCCCACTAGCAACCCCCAGCTCTATCGCCAACCCTCCCCCTCATCCCAGGACCATTGTCTCTTTGGCTATGTCCGCACTTAAATTTAAAGTCGACTTAGGGGGGAACTTACAAAGTCGACATAGAGTGTCCACACTGGATGCCTAGGTCGACTTCTGGGGCTAGCGGGACCTAGGGCAGTTCCACAGTGGTGGGGGGGGCACCCCTTGCCTAGTGCCAGGGGGCTCAGCCTTTGCCCCATTGTACCTGGGTACAATGGGGCAAAGGGGGACAGGGACCCTGGCAGGGCATAGGGGCCGGGTGGGCAGGGCTCTGCCCTGCCCTGTGGGGGGGCATGCCAGGCTACCCCTGTGCCCCCCCCCCCCGGCAGGGAGGGCAGTGGGAGGGTCCTGGAGAGCCCTAAGTCGACTTTAAGTTGACTTAGGGCTACTCCAGGTCTACAATGGCTTAAGTTGACTTTAGGAAGTCGACTTAAGCCTAAAGTCGAATTAAAAGTAGATTTAATAAAGTCGACTTAATTTTCATTGTCGACTTTATTTTCCTTAAATCGACTTAAGGAAAGTGTAGTGTAGACGCGGATTAAATTAAGTCGACTTAAGCACGCTTAAGTCGACTTAATTTCTAAGTGCAGACGCACCCTTTGGCACTTGAAATATGATGACTCTACATGTGACCAAGATCATGTTCCCACCCAGGGAGGTGAGCAGCTCTTGTGCCATGTGGGGCTGAGGCCCTGCTCCCCTTAAGGGGCCAAGTGCCCCATGACTGATCCAAATCTGGCAAAGTCCCACCCGCCTTTGGCATTTCCTACTGCCTAGCTCAGGAAACTTTTGTGAGTCCCATTCCTCAGCAGGCTTTGGAGGGGAAGCTGGTGCTCAGCTCCCCTGGGAATGCCACTGGGCAGCAGGGCGCCCCAGTGCGCCTGGCCCCCAGCGACCTGCCTAAGGCAATAGGAAGCCTGTGGTAACGCAAGGAACTGAAGGTGAGACATCAGCCCTGGACCATCTTTGTGGCCAAGGCTCCCACCACCTCTGCTCCGCTGGACCAAGGTACCCAGGTACCTGGGGGATTCTCCATCACTGACTGTTTTGCAGTCAAGTTTGGAGGTTTTTCTAAAAGGTTTGGGGCAGCGATTCTCAAACGGGCAGGCCCCCGAGGGGCCACGAGATGGATCATGGGATGCAGCATGGGCAGAGTTTGGGGGAGCCATAGAGGGACAACTTATGATGATGAAGCTGTCTTCTCCTGCTGGGTGAGGTGCCCCATGCTGGGAGGGGGCTGGGCAGCAGGGCCCCCTGTGCCTCACAGAGCAGCTCTGGGCAGGTGTAGGGGTGGGGAACCCTTAGGAAGAGAGTGGAGGCTGGGGGAGGCTGCTGTGGGAGGGGGGTCTGGCGCAGAGGGGAACAGAGCCGGTCCAGCTCCACACTTGGCACAGTTGCGTCCGTCTCCAGTTGCAAGGCAGCTCTCGTCAGCCACCCCCCCCCCACCTCACAGAGCAGTCGTCCCCCCCCACACTGATGGGCACACTCCCTCTGCAGGCTCTCAAAGACCAGGTGTGATTCCCCACCACTCCCACGGCCGTTTTCTCAGGCCCAGTCCAGCCACCCACCCAGCTCTCTGTGACAGCTCCATGATGTGTCCCGACCGTGGCTGAGAACCACTGAGAGAAAGCAGCAGGCCTGGGCTGCAGCCCACGGTGGGGTCTAGGGCTGATCTGGGATCCCAGGGAGCAATCTCTTTTTGATCATGATAATCCCGGACCAAGCTCCTGCCGGGGGGAGTGGGTGTTCTCCTGCTTCCTTCAAGGGACTCTGCCCCACGCCCTAATGTCCCCTGTGGGCATCCCCGGGGCTGAGCACTGGGAAACTCCTCGAGATGGAGCCTTTACGAAGATGTGATCAATGCCACAATTAGACCTCAGCTGCTTGAGAGAAGAAGCCACTTAGACCACAAAGGAAACAGCCCCGTTCGGCCTGTGCCTGGCAGAAAGGTCCCGGTTCTGCCTTGTTTCTAGCGTGCCTAGAGGGCCAAATGCATCCCCGGCAGAAACTCCTTGGAGCCAGTGGAATCACCCGCACGCTGAGCTTAGCTGCCTCCCGCTTTTAATTACATTTGGGCTCATGCTGTGAGCTAATCGGCATCCTTTCCATTTCCACGCTTCCTCTGGGGGCCGAAGATGAGAGCCCCTTCCAAAGCCTGACTCCAAAAGCTAGAAATCTCTGCAGCCTGAAAGCCGTCAGCGGCTAATCCGGGTCCCTTGTCAGGGAACATAGAGATGGCCAATGCAAGGCTTGTGGTAAAGAACCTGTGGAACGCTTTCTGAAATGAGCTTTTCTCCCTTGCTAATGGAAGGGGATGACGGGAAGGAGTGTGGAAACATCCGACTGCATAGGACCCAAACCTCTCCACTGTTGATAGGAGAAGCTGTGGGGCGGGGCGTCCTTCGTGGGGTTTGGCTAGCCGTCGGGGAGACCGGATCTGCAGCAGACTCTGCGGTGTGACCACCAGGGAACCATTGTCCCCGTGTTTTGTCTCCTTCCCTTCTTTCCACATCTTTCTGCAGCAGGTAGCACAAAGGGCTTCCGGTCCCAGCTGCGGGCCTTCAGTGCTTCCCTAAGACCAGCAGTTTGCAGAGCTGATCTCTAGGGCCAAGTTGGGGTCCTGCAACTAACAAAGTGACTGACTGGTCTCTGCTGTGCTATGTCCCCCCCTGGCGGAGTCCCCACACTGAGCGCCCCAGAAGGAAGAAACGAGAGTCCTGGGGCACCTTAAAGACTAACAAATTTCTTCAGGCGTAAGCTTTTGTGGGCTGGAACCCACTGCGTCAGCATCTGATGAAGGGGGTTGGAGCCCACGAAAGCTTATGCCTGAAGAAATTTGTTAGTCTTTAAGGTCCCCCAGGACTCTCGTTTTTTGCTGATACAGACTAACCCGGCTCCCCCTCTGGAACTTGTCACCCCTGCCCCACATCTGTTCACCCCCATCAGAATTAGCTAGTTCTAGTGCTTTTTAAAAATAAATAAATAAAGGTGCCGGTACTCAGCCCAATCCGGCCCCAACCCCAGGTTCCCAGATCCAGCCCCGGTCTGGGCCCTGGGGCCACCGACACCGGTAGCAGGAGCCAGGGCCACATCGCTGTGAAAAAAAGGTGCTGGTACTCCGTACCTGTGTGTGCCACCACAAGAAAAGCACTGGCTAGTTCCCTCCGGGACAACAACCTCGTCAGTGGGTGACGGTACAGGCCCCGTTCCTCCCTGCTTCCCACACAGCTGGAAGCTCTGGTCAGTGAGGCCTGAGTAGGGACTGCAGGCAGCTTCCTTCCCTCTTCTCTTCACGCCAGTGCAGGGAGGCAGTAGCCAGGTGCTGTTCTGGTACAGATCTGCCCAGCTGTCTCCCTCTGTCTGCACCCTCAGCTGCTCTCGGGGTATGCTGGTTTCTGTCTGTGCTCCCGGCTGGTTCTTTACCTCCTGACACTGCCCCGCTTGTTAAGAATCACGTGTGTCGCACGCACCACATGTTTACCGGGTGCTCTAGATCTTCTTGCTCTGTGCAGCTCAGAATCTCGGCTGCACAAGGCTCTAGACCACAGCTCCGGGAGGAGAGGGTCAGGGCATCATTGATGCTGAGACGGTGTCAGGAAAGACCCCATTCTTCTACACACTAACAGTTTCCTGCCCATTCTTCTGTTATCAGGCTCTTTTCTCACTGCCCCATTGCTGGCTCCATCTGAAGGGCCTCACCAAACCCTCCCAGTCTCCTCGGGCAAGCCAGTCTCCTTCCCAGTCAGTCCTAGTTCCCTTCTTCTGGTTCCTGATCTGATCCATCTCTCCCCACACCGTTCCCCATTCCCACCGGCTCCCAGTCCCTGGATCCCTCCCTAAGCTCCTCATCCACTTTCAGCATCACCCGTCCTGCCTGAATCCTTGGCCCAGCCTCTTCAGCCTCATTCTCCCCCTGCTCACCACCTCCTCCTCAGATTAGCTCCCTGCTCCCTACACCGCTGGCTCCAGTCCTGCTCTCCTTGCCCAGCCAGTCCCAGTCTTCTCCTACCCCCACTCCCACTTCCCTGCTCCTGGTTCCCAAGCCAGCTTCCAGTGTCCCACCGCTAGGCTACTTGAGAATGGCTCCCTCTTACATTGGCCCAGCGCCAGCTGCTCCGTAGAGATGAACAGAACAGGGCAATTTTGAGTGATCCATCCTCTGTTGTCCAGTGCCAGCTTCTGGCAGTTGGAGGGTTAGGGACACTCAGAGTCATTGATGGACCTATCCGTCATGAACTTATCCAGTTATGTTTTGAACCCAGTTATATTTTGGTCTTCACGGCTGTGATGAAGTGAAGATATTATTGGGGATTTCTCTAGAGTGCTGTGTGCATGCCTCAGTTTCCCCATATGTTACTTACGTGTGTCCTTGATGGGATCCCGGTGTGTGATCATTGTGGAGACTCTAGAGGGCAGATAGGCATCTCCCAGCCACACATACACAGACCTAGTCAGGACCCCTTGCCCTGTGATCATTGTGGAGACTCTAGAGGGCAGATAGGCGTCTCCCAGCCACATATACACAGACTGAGTCAGGACCCCTTGCCCTGGCTCAACCAGTAGCAACATGTTGTGGCAGATGGAGACCAGGAGGAGGGACCACTATGCCTGGGAAGGAGACAAAACACTTGGGAGTGAGAAGAGGAAGGCTGGCTGGAAGACTCCTTTTGCACTTGAGTTGCTAGAGTTTATGCTCCTTTCCATTTTCCTTATTAGGAGTTAACTTTTAGTTGTGAAACGATGCCTTTTTGCCTCGAACCACCTCTTTTATTCTCCTATTTAGCCAGGGTGGTGGATTTTTTAATCTCCTTACTGATTTTTTTTCCCTAAATTTGGAGCATCTATTTAAGTTAAGCCTCTATTACAATGTTTTTAAATAATCTTCATGCAGTTTGCAGGCATTTCACCCCTTTGACCATTCCTTTTCATTTCTTTTTAACTACCTTTCTCATTTTTGTGTAGTTCCCCTTTTTGAAGTTAAATACTACTATGGTGGGTTTCTTTGGCATTTTTTCCTCTGTAAGGAATATTGAATTTTAATTATACGATGGTTGCTATTACCAGCTGGTTAGCTATCTTTGCCTCTTACATCAGATCCTGTGCTTCACTTAGGACTAAATCAAGAATTGTTTCTCCCCTTGTGGCTTCCAGAACTAGCTGCTCCGAGAAGCTATCATTTATGGTGTTCAGAAATCTTATCTCTGCATTCCTTCTTGAGGTGACATTTACCCAGCTGATATGTGGATAGTTGAAATCCTCCATTATTATTGTAATTTTTGCCTTTATGGCCTCTCTTGTTTCTCTGAGCATTTCATATTAATTGTTACCATCATGGTCAGGGGCTGGAATCCTATTACTGCTGCTCTACTCTTATTGTTCATGCATGGAATTTCTATCCATAGAGATTCGGTGGCACAACTTGATTCATTTCAGATTTTTGCCTTATGTGACTCTATGTTCCCTTCATACCCAGTGTCACTCCCCTATCGGTGAGACCTCCTCTGCCCTTCCTATATATTTGTACCCTGGTATTACTGTGTCCCATTGATTATCTTTGGTCCATCAAGTTTCCATGATGCGTGTTATATCAATATTCTCATCTCACACCAGGTACTCAAATTCGCCTATTTTGATATTGTAGCATTTTTACGTTACATTTTGTCAATATTCAATTGCTGACCTTCATGTGCTATATTTAAATTTGACTTTTGTGGCTGTTCCTCCCACCTCCTATATGTACTTCACCAACTTCCTTCCTATCCTCTTTACTGGGATATAGACTTCCTCCTTTAATAAATTCATTCCTAAGGGACATCTCTGCCTGAACTGTGTGCTCCTCTGCACCTGTCAGCTTTTCCACAGCTCTTAGTTTAAAAAATCCTCTACAATCTTTTTAATTTTACATGCTAACAGGCTGGTTCCATTTTGGTCCAGCTGGGACACATCCCTCTTCTACAGGCTCCTCCTGTCCCCAAAGGTCACCAGTTCTTAATAAAATCCTTCCCTCAGCTCTAGCAACTCATCCATGCATTGCGACCCTTCTCCACTTGCTTCCCCAGGGGGCCGTCTCTTGTTCCCTCTGCATTTAAAGCTGGCAGCTCCTTCTTCTTTATTGCCTGGGCCCAGCAGGGGAGTCACTGAGGGCATAGGCGCTAACTTCTGTTTCACACTTGATACACTCACTACACCTAATCAGGTTCCAAAGGGTTAGTCTATTGCAGAGAAACAACAGAGTCCTGGGGCACTTTTAAAGACTAACAGATTTATTTATTGCATGAGCTTTGGTGGGAGAAAATCCCACTTCGTCAGACACTTTGAAGATGGGAAATTTACAGAATGGGAGGAAATTAAATGCAGGGGAGTGTCTGACATAGGATCAGGTCAGGCTGTAGCAGCAAATCAAAATAGGTGTTAGGATTCAAACACTGGGGAACAGCACATAGAGGAAGGTGAGGTCAAATCACCTGTTGTAATGAGAGAAAAATCCATAGTCCCTGTTTAACCCCAAGGCAACTGAGTCAAATTTGCATATAAATTCAAATCTGTTAGTCTTTAAAAGTGCCACAGGCCTCTGTTGTTTTTCACTTCATCTAAGACATCACTTTTGTGCTATTTATCCATGAAGGCTGGCATGTGGGGTCTCTGCTGAACGTTTGTAACTTGCCAAGGCTCAGAATCACTGAGAGATCGGTGTACACGTGGTAATTAAGGAATAATTTCTCTGTATTGAAGATTATGCCCTTATGGTCTTGGAGGGAACCTGAGTCAGCAGCGGATTTGACACCCCTCCCTAGCTACCTCCTCCTATAGTGCATTACTCCTTTCCAGCACACAGGACAGCCATCAAAGACAAATAAAGGAACACCTGCCGAACTCGATCATTTGGACACAGCAGCTCCGTCATACTGTGCGCGTAGGCAAAGCGAGTGACCTGTGCAGACAAGGCCAGTTCCTGAGCTCCTTTTCGCCAGCTCATCCACTAGATGTCGGGAGAACTGGTTCAGACCCTGCCGCACCCGCAAGCCAAACGTGCCTTTTCTAGAAGGCAGCAGGGCACACGCAGGGCATCCCGTGGGGGGAGCAGGGCCCAGGGCCAATTGGCCAAAGCGGGGCCCCGTTCCCCATGCTGGAGGGGTGCATGGTGGGCTGATGGGCCCGCTCCAGCCGCCAGGGAGCCAGCCCTGGGTCGGGAGGCCACCTGCAGAGGGGAACTGGCTCCGGCCCTGGAGGCCAAGGCTGCCTGCGGGGCGAGGGGGGGTGGAAGCTGGAGCCGGCTCTGGTTCCGGCTCCGGCCCTGGAGGGCGCCTGTGGGAGGGAGCTGGGCCAGGACACCGAGGTTGCCTATGAGGGGGAGCCGGCCGTGTGGGGCATGCCGGACCCCACGTGCTCTGCCCCTGAGCCTGCCTGCTCCGCCCTGGGGGCAAGGAGGGCCGGCCCAGGGGGCTGGCTTAGCCCTCCCAGCCTACCCTGCCCCGCTTGAAGGCAGCGGGGCGGCTGTGGGAGGAGGGGCTGTGGCTTGCGCGGGGCCCATGTAACCGCGGGGCCCAGGGCTATCGCCCCATTCGCCCCTCCCCCCCCAGGGACGGCTCTGCTCAGTAACACCAGCTGGGCACCTGGGGAAACTGGCCGGAGCCCCCCCTCGTTTAGAAATGTAAGACGAAGCCGTGGCTCCGATGACGTCTGTGCTTGTCATTATTTTGTGCTCTGTGTCCTGCTCTCTGCAGGGACAGCTGCCATTTTGAGAGGCAGAATCGCTGCAGGATGGTAGAGAGGAGATACACACGCTGTGAACTCTCCCTGGTGTAGCATGCACTTGCCCTTAATCTAACACCGAGGTCGTTCAGCCTGAAAAGCACAGCACAGCTCCTTGCGTACGAACCACACAACACTACCACTTGGGAACCTTTCGCTAACCTCTGAGCTGGCTGTTCACAGAGTGGCTCTCGATCCCCCGTACGGACTGGAAAAGCTTCTCTCCTTTTCCTCACCTAAAAATCTTGGGCCAGATCCCCAGCAAGGTGTGAATCAACATTGCTCAAGGAGGCCAGTGGCATTGCAGTGATGTGAGAGGTTTTCCCACCCCAGAGCTGGGTGCATTTCAGTAATGGGAGAAGTGACCCTATTCACGGAGCCTGCAGACATGCCGGGGTCCTTCGGGGAAAGGCACACTCAAAAGGGGAGGGACGGACAAGCTCTTTTTTCAGAACTCAGCCCGGCTCCCCCAGAGATGGAAATTCTGACACCACTCTTTCTGTCTTCTAACCGCTCAGGAAACCTGCCTTAGCCCACGGATGGTCCCCACCTCCCTTGCCACAAGGAGGCAGACAGGAAATCTGGGGCGTCTCTCTGGAACTGCCCATCCGTGGCTCCCGTGGGCATTGATGACTGGACGTCCAGAGGTGTGCTGAAGCACTGGATGATGGATCCCAAATCATTGCATGATTTCCAGCCTTCCCTCCCCACAGTCCCGTCCTAGCTGGCAGGGCAGGTATTTGCTGCTCTGCCAATTCCCCACCACACCGCCCTGACTCTCTCACGGAGGCCTTTGGAGGGTGTCTGTGTCTCTGCCCCCAGCAGCTGCCCTCATGAGGCTGCAGGCTCTGTAGCAGCACTCTCCAGCAGGCTAGAAATGAGGGCTCCAATTAGACGTAACCCCCCTGAGCATTACCAGCAGGCTTATATAATAGAGTTCAGTGTGAAATATTTATCAGCCTATTTAAATAATAGCAAGCAGGAAGCCATGCAGAACCTGGGGAGACCTCTGCTAGCAGAAATAAAGGGAAGGTTATTTCCTGTTCAGGAGAGCTGGGGAGGGGCAGTCCTGGGGACTGGAGTCCTCGTTTAACACAGAGAACAGCAATCCCACACAGTACCCCACTCCTCCATCCTGATGGGAAGGGTCTGCCCCGAAGAGTAGAGGGAAGCTGAGTCTCCATGGCCAGCCCAGCCCCCGGCCTTTTAGCCAAGGTTGCCAGCCAGGTCACTGTTATCCGGGGGGACCCCTAGCGTGTAAGTCCAGAAGGGACCACTGTGATCATCTGTTCTGACCTTCCGTAGAGCACAGACCAGATGGCGTTCCTGAATTAATTTCCGTTTGAAGTAGAAAACCATCAGCTCCCGACAAAGCATTTACTCTGCAGGGCAATCCACCACAATGCTGGGGGAGTGGGGCCAATGATTACTTACCCTCACTGTTAAATAGTTGAACCTGTGTTTCCCATTTCTCTCCTAGACAGAAGAGTTCTCCGTTACCAAATTTCCATTCCCCTGTGAGTATGTAAAGACTGTTCAAGTCACCCCTCACCTTCTCTTTGTTAAACTAACTACATTGAGCTCCTTCCCTCGCTCACTATAAGGCAGGTTTCTGATCCTTTAGCCATTCTCTTCTTTGAACCCTGTCCAGTTTATCAGCTTCGTACCTGAACTATTGACACCAAAACTGAAGCCACATTGAGGCCACCAGCTCAGTTCAGAGAAGACGCAACAGGTCCCCAGGTGGTAACTTCTCATCTGATCTGATTTGAACCAGTGACCTACAAGGAAAAGGTTCAGTACACATTACTAAGGATCTCAGTCTCCATATCGCGGCAAAGTCTAACGCCGCCCGTGGGCTTGGTTTTCTGCTTCTCAGTCTGGTGCTACAGAGCCCACGCAAAGGCAGGGTTTCTGTCCCACCAAAAAGGGAGTCTTGGGGACTAGTCAGTTCTTCTTTAGCATGAAAAGACTCAAGTCTCATCCTTTTAAAAGGGTCAGAGTTTGAATTTCCCCTTCGGTAGGAAGCTTTACACCCCAATGGCCGTAGCATTTGAACCCCACATCTGACGTGCCTCTGCAGAAAGCGCCTGCTCACCGGCGGCTCAGCTCACACTGAGCTTCAGCGGGCTGCAGGGCTTCATCATTTATTCATTCTCATTTAAAGAAAGAGTTGCTCTGGTGCAAGGAGCCAGATCGATGGGCCTGGAGAACAGCTTCCCTGATCTCGCTACAGAACAGGAGCAGCGTGGGTGGCAGCAGCAGGAGAGACTTCCCCTCCACCTTGTCATGCGCACCAAGGAGCAGAAACACAGCTCCCAACGGACCATCTTTAGTTGCCCTGTCTTGGGCTAACTGCACAGACTCAAATTCTAAGGGCAGAAGGGACCAATATGATCATCTAGTGGTCTGACCTCTGCACAACGCAGGCCACAGAACCTCCCCAACCCTCTCCTGTAATAGACTCTAACCTAGGACTGACTTATTGAAGTTCTAAAATCCTGGTTTAAAGACTTTAAGGCACAGAGAATCCACCGACAGGTGAGCCGTGCCCCACAGGACAGAGGAAGGTGAAAAAACCCCACAGCCTTTGCCAGTCTGCCCTGGGGGAAAATTCCTTCCTGACCCCAAATATGGTGATCAGTTAAACCCAGAGCATGTGGGCAAGACCCACCTGCCAGACACGGAAGGAAGACTTCTCTGTAATAACCCCGAACCCACCTCATCAAATTTCCCATCTCAGGGAATTGGCAGATTTATCATGAGTAGTCAGAGATCAGTCAATTGCCAAACTGGGCTGTCACATCATGCCATCCCTCCATACATTTATCCAGCTCAGTTTTGAAGCCAGCGAGGCTTTTTGCCCCCACAGCTCCCCTTGGAAGCTATTCCAGAACTTCCCTCTTCTGATGGTTAGAAACCTGCATCTAAATCTGTTCTCCGCCTCTCTGCTGAGACTGCAGACTGGGGTTCAAACCAGTGCCAGTTGTGATGTGGACACTTCTCCACTGGGAACTGGGCTGAGACCCAGTGCATGCCCCTGCATTCAGGCATCCTAGGAAAGCGAGGCAGGAATCTGCCACTCCTGAGCGTAAGCCAGGGACTGATACAATGAGTGATCTCATCCAGCGTCCTTATCTTGTTCCCTATTTCCGAATCGATGGTGATGGCAATGGCGACCATCCTTACGATGAGACCGAATGAGGATGCTGCATGGAGCTGCTGCTGTTGATGTGTCAGCAGATGGGATGTGGCTGTGGACACCACAGGTCATGCAGAAGGCAGGCGCTGGACTGCGGGGGACAGATCAGGCTGTGGCTGGCTGCAGACACCCATTGTTGTGCTCAGAAAGACTTACGTAACAATAATGGACTTGTTAAATACAAGCTCTCTGTGCCGTCAAGAGATGAGCGATGCAGGTGTTGTGAAAATAAATTAAATCTGCACCCTGGGGGGCAATTCAAGTGCCAAGTATGATCAGGAGCTATAGGTTAATAGCCTGAGTCCCCGCCTGCCAGTCCCCTGAGCCATCCGCTCCCCATGTCTGTACAACTCAACCTCTGCTCGTGCACCAAGTGACAGCTTTTACGTACCCGGGGGCATGTAGAGGATGAGATTGGGAACAGGGGGAAGCTCTGATTACATGTGTATGGAGCAATTATTTCAGTTCACTTAAACAAGGCAATCAAGCAAGCCTCGGCTGTAGTCACAGATCCGTTCTGTTAATTAACGCAGACAGTAGGATCAGGCTGATGATCTGGAGGAGACGTTGCCACTTCTTATTCATCTGGATGGAAGCTGACAAGCAGTGAAAACCGCAGGCCATCTGGACACCCGGCATACCAGGCGAGAAAGCTTCAAGGCGTTGCAGGGTCGACGGGCAGACGAAGCTCTCATGCTGAACAAAGGGATCTAGACCCCACTACAAGCAGAGGGGCTGCATATCCCAAAGCACTTCCCAGACTTGGGCCAGGCCCTCTCCTCCTGCAAAGCAGCATCGCTCCACTGAGGTCTACAGCCCGAGCCTATTTACACCGGCTGGAAAGCTGGTTTTATAGACACGGAAGATGCTTCTCCTCCAATCTGGAAGGCAGCCACTTCTGGGAAGGAAGCACACGTGGCTATTGAAGAGCATGCAGCAGAACTGTGCAATTGTTTAGCACAGGAAGCGGAGAAGAATAGCAAATCTCATTGATGTTATAGGGGTAATTAGAAGTGGGGTCATCATAAGATCATCAGCTTTTGCCAACAATGACAACGCAGATGTGTTTAGGATAGAACGGTTTTTCTCTGGCCTGAAAATAGGAAAGAACCTCGGGGCATCTCCTGGCATACGCTGACTGTAACGGCAACGACTCCATGTACCTCAAATGGAAGTTGAGCATCACACCAGGGATCAGATCCTTTCTCTTGATAAAAGTGCAGTGGGCTCTTCAACAGTCCGGCTTGGGTTTACATCTCGTCCAGCCGCTCAGCTCCCTTTAATGCTAAACAGGCTCCGAGAGAAGAGCTCTGACCTGGCCTGACCTCACCTAGCTCGTCAGAGGGGACGAGGCCCCCTGTGAGGCAGCGGAAAGGCACCAGCTCTGTTCCCAGCTGTGTGCACGGTCCCAAGTGCTCAGAAGGAAGGCCCTTTCCCTTTCTTCCGTGCCTGTGAGAATTAGGGACAGATGCTTTCTGCAAGGAGGCTGCTGCACCTGCTCACCCGGGCTCGTACACGCTACAGCCTTATCGCACGGTGAGGAGCTTTACTGCTTTTGACAGCCTCCGGAAATGTGCCCGAGGCCAGTGGAGGCCACCCTGGGACACCGGAGCTGTCAGACGCGTCAACTTCAGCAGTGAAATTGACAAGTAGCAGTTCTGCTGCTGTTGGAGCCACCAGGAACCCTGCTGGCTCCCGGGGACTGGCCACCCTCCCAAGCGGGTGCATCCAAGCACGGGTGGCTTGAGCCCAGCTGCCTGCTTCTTGGGCAGTCAGCAGGGCCGGGGCTCCAGCTGCCGAGAGTGCGACCCCGGGGAAGCCCCGTGGGAACGGGGCTCAAGCTGTCGGTGACTTTGGAGCCCCGGCCCTGGGGAAGCCCAGCTGCCAAAGATCTTCCCCAGGGCTGGGGATCTCCTGCTGCCGACAGCTTGAGCCCCACTCCTGGGGGAACAGCCCCCCCAGTGGGGCTCCAGCGGGGCAGGGCAGCCCCAGGGAACCCCCCAGGCAGCCCTACAGCCCTGTGGGGAAAGATGGGGTGGAAGCAGCCCTGCTTCCAGCCCAAAGGCTGGCTGCAGCAGTGCATGGTGGGATAGGTACCCACCATGCACTGCTTCTTGTAACGAAAATTCAAAGGAGCGTGTGAACCCTCCTTTTCACTACAAGGAGTGCTGTGTGGACGGGGGAAAGCGTTACAGTTACAACGCTTCGCTTGTCCCACAACAATGTATTGCGGGACAAGTCTGTAGTGTGTACATGGCCTGAGATTCCAGTCTAGCCTTTGATTAACCCCTGGGAAGCCAAGGAAGCAGAGGAACAAGACCGAAATCTATTCACAGCTCTGTCCTCTTGTGAGCCAAGGAAGAAATCCATCTGTGCAAGCCACTGTCTGAGTGCAATCTCTTAACTGAGTCCCACCAGCAAGGTCTCCTGTGTGCCACAAGCTTGGGCAGTCACATCTTTGCAAACTCTGCTGTGAGCATCTCTACGCCGGTGCCTGGGGGGCACACAGCTGTGAAGCATTGGGAGGCGCACGTTAACGCCGCATTTGGGAGGCATATTACTGGCAAACTGGAGAGGACAAAAGCAGAGAAAACTCCAAGGAGAGAATAGTGATAAATTGGAGCTCAGGCTAGTGAGATCCTTCTTGAGCCCTCTCAGAATGTGCTCAGCATCATTTTCCTGCCTTGCTCACCTTTATTTTCTCCCAGCACATCAAAGGTGCCAGATCAGGCTCTGCTTGCAGGAGACTGGAGATGGCTGCTTCTCAGGGCTGTCACGCTCAGCGCCACTCCTGAGACAGCTACCGGACTCAGCCGAGCACAACTCCCACACGACTCCCGGCCGCTCCTGGCCTGTGAATGGTGCTTCTGCTGCACCTCCAGCCGTGGCACCACTCTGCACACACAAATATTCATGCACACTAGCGGAGCGTGAACCTCACGGCTTATGTTCCATTCCCCCATTTCAAAGCTTGGCCACAGAGCCGGGAGTGACTCAGAGGCCAAGTCACACCAGAAAGCTGCGGGCGGCCAGGCAGGAAATGGAAACCCAGCATTTTGGCCACCCCTAGATGGTAGCCCAATGCCCTGCGCCCAGCTGTTCAGAGCAGCTCTGCTGTATGCCTCGCTGCTGGCAAGGCAGAATTGGTTTTCAAGTGTCACACTAGCTCCTTGGGCTGCGAGAGACCCCTGAGAGTGCGCTGGAACAGCTCCTCTGCCTAGACGACTTCTCGTCTGGAGGGCCCTTCCAGCCCAAGAGCCCTCTGATCCTCTGTCTAATGGTTGTCTGTTTACCTAGGTGAGTTGATAGTCAGCCTCAGCTCAGCTCCTCGTGGCTGCATCATCAAACCCCCATAACGGCTGGAGATTATCAAAGCCCTGCTGGCAGGCTGAGCAGAACGGCCCTGGACAGAATGGAGCTTGGTGCCCACACTGGCTTCTCTGCCCACCCAGCCTGGCAGGATCATGCCAGGGAGCCATGTGGGGACGCGGCTGCTGCCTGCCCTGGGCACAGACAGGGCAACTCAGGCTGCAGGGCTGTCAGTTTGGGAGCTGTATGGTCACCAAAAAGAGGGAATGAATCACCGCTGGGGGGCGGGAGGGGGGGAATGGTGCCCAGGGAATTCATTCGTTCTTCTTAGGGAACAGGAGGCACGTATCTGAGTGGCTGTGGCCACCCTCGCCGTGGCCCTGCAAGACGTAGCTTGTAGCGGCAGGAGAGAGGGAGTCCCTGGCTCACCTTGCAGGAACAGCAGGAGCATCCAGAGGTTAAAACCGACAGCCGTGTCCAGGGAGCTGCTCTGCAGGGACCCTTCGTCCCCTATGGCGGAGGCGGGGAAGTGTCTCGGCCCTGGGCCTGCTGTCCCCAGCTTTCCGACCAGCAGACTCAGTGACTCAGCCCAAGTTCTTCAGGCGCTCAGCGCCCACGGGCAAAGACAGGCGGATCAAGGATCATGTGGGAACAATGAGGAGAAATGTGCTAAGCTTTCCCGATTAGCTCCATGCCACGGCTCCAGCAAAGCTCCCCGTGGGGCCAGCCTGGGCCAGCCGACAGAGATGCTCCCTGGTCCCTCGCTGGTGGTCGGAGATGGCTCCTCTCCAGACGCTTAGCAGCAGGGGCAAACGCTTGTTTCATTTGAAGAAGTTTTTAAGAAGAAAACGTTTCCCAGGATCTTGCACTGGTGGATGCTGGCAATTGGCATCCTTCACCAGGAACTGCCCCCTGAGCTGCCAGGCTCTTGCCATAGCCCCAAGGACCACATCCCTGCCCTGCAATGCCCTTACAAGTGGCCAACTGGACCCCCCAACCCCCGATAGGACCCTACCAGCCTGGCCTGTCCCAGCTCCCCACCCCAGGGCTCCTGGTCTCTGCACCCTGCCCAGCTGATAATTCTTCCTGCACCCCTGACTACCTGCTGAGTCCCCAGCCCCTCCGCCCTGCCCCTCCTTCCCTCCCTCCCATGCCTACATATCCTGCTCCATCCCAGCGGCTATGCCCAGGCAAGCACCTAACCCATCTGGCTCTGCAAGTCAGCCCCAGGCCGTGGCTGGTTCCCCTGGCATGCCGATCCCTAGAGCAGGTCGCCCCTACACAGTGAAGACTGGAGCACACCAGCCCCTAGGCTGAAGCAAAGGAGAACAGCCATCCTCAGTCACGTTTCCTTCCCTGCTGCTGCTGGGTCGGGGTGCACAGCTGCTCCCCTGTAAATGTCTTGGGCACATGGAGTAATGAGCCTACCTGCTGTGTCCCTCACCCCAAGGATATGGAGGGGGCGTGGGCCAGCCCAGGCCCCCCTTGAAGATCCCAGAGGAAGGCAGTGGCTAGCGGCTTGCCCCGAGGAATTGCTGGGCAAGGAGCAAGTTAGATCACAACTTGGTCTCACTGGAGCCCGTGAAAGGCCCCGGAGCCAGGCCAAGCTTTGGGGCTGCTGGGGAGCTTATGGCAGTTCCATTCGGGGCTAGGAGGCCCGAGCCCTGGGAGCCGAGGCCTCTGCGCTCTAGTTCCCCTGATGGTGACTGTGGCCTCGCACTTATTACGCCCCTGGGGAAGCTGTTTGCCAGCACATTTGGGTCAAGTTCCTCTCCCCTCGGGGCATAAGCGTCCCTGGTGTCAGAGTGCTGGGCTGGAAATGCTGTCGGTCTGTTCAGACCCCTTCCCCTGGCAGGGCGGGCACGGAGACTCGCCAAACAGCCAGAGCGGCATCCCCACCGGGGGCTCCTCTATGGTGGGAAGACTCCCCAGCTGGCACAGGCACCGCACCCCACCAGCGGCCGCCCCCAGCACAGGGCATGTCAGGGGCAGCCTGTTTGGCTGGGGAATCGTACGACTTGCCTCTTCCCCGATAGCACAGCAACCCAGAGAGGGGCTGTTGTAGACACAATACAAGTTAGGGCAGCCCTCATGGCTGCTCTAACCTGCATCGGTGGGGGGGGGCACAGAAGAGGGGAGTCATAAAGCTACCCCCCCTCCCCTCGCCCCGCTCTGTCTCTCAATAAGCTCAGCACAAGGGCAGGACTGCTTTCCCCCAGGAAAGGTACACAGGGCTGAATGCTGGAGCCAGAGGCAAGGGGAAGGGTCAGGCTTCGTGTGCAGGTGGTCAGAGATCAATATCCTTTACAGCCCTCAACCCCTGGCCTGATGCAATAATGGCTTTTCTGCTATCTAAATCTTTGCTCCCAGGTATAAATTGAATAGTTCCTTCAGTGCCTGAGTCAGGAGAGAGCAGAGACCCTGCGGACTCCACGCCACACTGACTGTGGGATTACATTTGTTAAGATGACCCACCTGCGCTGTTCCTGGAGGTCAGGAATAAACGTTTCTTTGCATAAATCATTCTGGAGTGCAACAATTGTGGTAAAAATGGAAACAGAAAAAGTCAGGCTGGGAAATGCTCCTGCCTTCTCCACAGGGCTTCAGGCTTCACAAGCAAGGAGCACTTTTCTATCATTTATTGCTCAGAAGCACCTAGGCACTGCATAAACAAAGAGTGGCGAAGACTGCAGAAGGAAGAATATGTGAATGATTGCACTGAAAACGACTCACATTAACTGCACCAGAAATCAGAGGCAAGGGTGGCTTGGAGGTTAATGCACAAATCTGGGCTGTGGGAGGGCTATCTTCTTTTCCTGGCATTTCCACAGTCTCTTGGCTGAGTCACTAACCACTCTGTGCCTCAGTTTTCCCATTAGAAAAGTGAGCATAACTCTTCTGAGTCTCTTGGGGGTACTCCGAGGATCAGTTCTCTGAGATGCTCCACCATATGATGATGTGGGAAATGGGAGCACCTGGCTAAGTAGACCTTCGCTCATGCAGTCTCATCCAGAATGAATGCCCACAATGGAGAAGCAAGGAGAACACATCACAAAGGGATGCTCTGTTTACATATCATTTCCTCTGTCGTATATGTTTAATTATTTACAGACTTATTTTACGTTGTGCTAATAAATGTATTACAGTATAGGCTGTAAAGCTCATGAAACAATGCATGACACGGGAGACCGCACTCAGCCATTGCTATTAAACCTTTTCTGAACGGTGTGGGAGAGAGGGGCAATTTTTAGTGTTACTTGTGAGGGTGTATGTTAGGGAGAGCAGCAGAGAGCACTTCTGGGGTAGCCCAGAATGCAGTCAGAGAGGGGCAGATCATCTGAATCAGGGTCAGAATCCCACAGCGTTGGACTGAGTTGGCGCACACAGTCAGCCGTGATCCTGTGTCTACAGTTCTCCCTGAGTGGAGATATTTCCTGGACTGATTTTCCCATGCTGCCTGTTTTCAGGGGAAATTTCAGCCCACATGGTTCCATCGTTTCCAAGAATGAGGCTAGGGGAAAATACAATACTTGGCCTGTGCTAAAAAATGCTAGTGATCTTTTCTCTGAACTACCTTACGGCTCCCTGGATTTGGAGCAGGGACTTGAAATTTAGCTGGGAGGTGACCTTCACGTCAGGGATTTGCCTTTTGCTGTTCCTGTGAAAATCTGCCCACATTTGGCCAAGTTCCACGCCTCTGGAAAACTCCACTCTGCACATGCTCAGCAGGGACTTGCTAGAGGTCAGCAGCTAAACTCACTGAAGATTTCATCCACACTGAGCATGCTCCACCCTGTGAAAGACTAGAAAGATGGATCCCAGTGCAGGTTTTTATTGTGGGTCTCCTCCTGTGCTGTACCACCCACAGTAGTGTCCTGCCCTTTGGCATCACAGCCCTAATCCTGACCCAGTGCAGAGATGAAGGCCAGCAGGGAGGCTGAGACCGTGTTTATCAGATTGCAGTGCCTGGAGCAAGATGCCATGCTGAGCCCCACAGGGACAGGAGGTGCTGGAGTGAGCTGCTCTTATAGGGTGAGTCACGGACATAGAAAAAAGTCACAGACAAATGGGAAAATCACCCGATCCTTGACATTTTTCATGCTTTGACAAACCTGCTGCCTTAAGAATGATACCCACTTTTGTGCCTTCTGGGCCCTCTAAGATGTGTGGGTCCCAGAGCATCCACACTGTTTATTCCTCTACCAGTGTCCCTCACAGCTTCTAGTGCTCCCTGAATAGTGCTTGTGCCTTTCCCACAGAGGAACTGAGCAGGCTCGAGCCCAGGGGGAGCTGGAGACTGGAGCTGAGCTGGAAAAGAACGGTGAACACCTTGCCAGGCGGCACCAACAAGCCTGTGTGTCATATCCACTCATTCCGAGGCAGGGCGCTTATTTCAGAGCCACATTCATCTCCTGCCTGAGCACACCCTGCTGTTGTTCATTGCCATAGGTGACTGGCTATAGATGCTGAATCTAGGACTTGAGGTGACAGGAAACGCTTTGTGTTAAAGCAACGAAGCCCACTTCATTTCAAACTTCCCTCCAGGTCGTGCCGGCTCTTCATCCTGCTTTGTGAAGACAGGGGTCCTCTCTGAGCCTTGGGAGGTGAAGAGCTGTGTCCCTCCCACACTGGGTTAGAGCAGTGCAGTCCCTGACAACACATAAATGTCTTTCCGGAGAAGAGGAGGACGGGACACAGCAGTGAGCCTGGACCTAATGATACTTAACAACAAGAAGCCCACTCGCTCCTTAGAAACGGCATGAGATGTTCGACCCCAGCTAAGACCCTGGCTTGGGAAACGCAGAGCAAAATTCAGCCGGTTTCTTCTCATCTTTCTTGCCCTTGCTGTCTGATTCCAGGCTCATTGTTCAGTTACTTATGAGGAGTCCTCAGACCGCCCAGCATGATAATTTGGTTCTTTGGAGTTAGTGGCTTGAATCGTGTTTTCTTACTCTCTTCTTTAATCACATCTGACCGAGCCCTGATAAACTGGCTGGCTCTGTCGTGTGCAGCTGACGGGCTGGATAAATGGAGACGGTTGCTTGGAATGGAGATTACTCTCTCTTTTAATGAGTTGAGGGCTGTGGAAGATGCCAGCCTGGCAACCCTGGAAAATATGACCCAGACGCTATCCAAGCAGTTCACACGCTTCCCTAAGCTGTGTCCTCAGCTGGGTTAGTTCTGGCCTGGTATAAATTCAGCAAACCGCCATCTTTTTGGCCTTTCTTCTGTGGTTACCAACAGAGGGGCTGTCAAAGTTTCTGGCTTAACTGCCCTTTTGTGCTCCTGGCCAGGATCTCAGAAACTCCTGCCATCATCTTTCTGTGGCAGGGACCCTGGTCCCACTGCCTTCCGACTGGGGGCATGTGAGGCTGTCTGCCTTACACTGTGATAGCCCCAGCAAGCCAGCCTACTTAACGGCCAGCGCCTGCGCACCTCTCTGAATCCGGAGCACAGTAGCCAGCAGTTACAAGGGACCACCCAGCTCTTTCTAAGCAAGCATCTTTATTCTCCAGGGAAAGGCACCACAGAGAAAATATATAAAGACAATAAGCAGGTTAAAACACACACAGCTTGATTCTGTTCTCACCTATCAGCAGAAATGGCTGTTGTTCTGGAGCACAAGAAAGGAAGCCAAGCATGTAGACAGAGAGGGAAATGAGATAATACAGGCAGATGACAGACTGTTTGATTGTCATTGGCTGCGTTTCACTATCTGTACAGAATTGTAAACCTAGCTTGCACTTAGTGAGAGAGTACCCTGGCCTTCCTTTGCACGTTTAGGGTGCTCTTCCCTATTACAGTACATTTTGGCTTGGAAATGCTTTTATTGTGGCTGCATTTCAATAGCGTTTTCTGGATAGCATCTGCAAAGTACTTTGGGGTCGTTCGCGATGGGCATGTGCAATGTAAAATTCAGATTTGAAACCAGATTTCTAGAGAGAAAAAAAAATATTGTCTAGGAAAGAGAAAAATTGCAGAAGTTAAATTTCCTGCTGAATAAGAAGAATCCCCCACATAGCCCCATTAGGAGAGAGAATTACAGTTTAATAAGACAAGAAACAGTGCTCACGGAACTTAGAATTCTTCCAAATGCAGCCGTCTGTATCCCTGCCGGGGATCAGGATTTTGCGGAGTTTCACAAAGGCACACTCTGTCTCTCTGAATTCTCGGGTGGGAACAGGAAATCCAGTATAGAAAGAAGAAAATAGTGCATGAGGACCTGTCACCTTCTTTGGAAGAGAAAACCAAGGAGAAATAACATATGATTCATGAATCAAGAAGAAGGAATTTGTTCAAATACTTTACATGGACCAGAAAAAAAAAATTCCTCCCAGACTGATTTGAATTCATAACTATTAGAAATCTAAACAAGATCACCCTGAGAGAACAAGCTAGTCAGTACCAGCTAGGTTGTGCAGCCCTCATCAAGCTGACTTGCAATGAAGAATTTGGTCCTACAATTTTCATACAATCCCCCCAAAATGGTTTCCTAAATTCATGAGGGGTGTTAAGTGACAAGACTGAACACCTATCAGATCATTTACAAAAAACCAAACACTTAAGAGAAAGCAAATGAATAGTTAAGAGCATTGTAAACCTTACATTGCCCAGATAAAATCTCAACAGGTTCGTCTTATCAAGTACAAGAAAAATGCATCTTTCCTCACAGCACAATCATCTTAATGATTTTTAACACAGGAGATTGTTTTTATTATTTTCATTTTGGCATCTAAATATTTATTTCAGTGAAATTTTTCGTGGGTTATACCATCAATTAACACATGTCAACGGACTAGAATTTCTGGTAATGTACACGTCATTGCTGATATTTGAGAAGAATGTTGCACAGATAGTTTCATTGGAAAAATGGATAGCATTGTCAATTTATAGAAAAATGAGATGCTGTATGTACATGGCATTGCATTTGCGGCTGACCAATAAGTGTCATTAAAATGTATGCGAATGCTGACTATTCCCAACATATGGGGGCTTTATTTAAATCCTTGTTCCCCTCCCACTGGAATAGAGCAGGACCTGGGCCATGGGTCATGTCAAGACACTTAGGAGAGAACAAGTAATTTGTACTGTTTTAACCAGCTTCTAAGAGATACTGGCTTTCCCCTCAAGCCCCTTCTATAACGGAAACACTCAGACTGCCAGGGAGAATGTGGCTGACTGCTGATCTGTTTTCACGTTAGCTCCAAGGCTCCGAAGAGAGGTTTTTCAACTGAATTCCCTACACTTGTGAGGGGCGAAGGAGCAGGACCAATGTCACTAACGAAGGAATCACATCTCCTTTTCTGGTGCACAGTATTTCTTTCTAAATCACAAGGTGTTTTCTAATGCTTGAATTGGGGTCACGGGTTTCAAACCACATTAAAACAGCCCCACTTTCCCCCACAACTTATAGACTCATTTGTTTGGTTTAGATCTGCTGGTCTGTTCCCTTTTCTTTTTCCGTTGTGACAGCTCTGGAAAGCCTGCTTCTGCTTAGTGTGATGGAGCTAAAATACCTGCAAGCATTTTCTTTTTGAAAAGCAATAGGGAAGAAAACGCGACTCAGATGCTTTTGCTGTGGACGTTTCTACGGCAGCCATGCTGACAGCACCCGCCGCTATTCATGATGTAAACCTCAGCACTTCTCAAGGGCTCCAGTTCAGGCAGCTGCTTAAAGGAGTTAGGCAGGTGCCTCAGCACGTTGTTGAATCAGGCTGTGAGGAATTGAAGCACACTCCCCATTTGACAGAGAGGGAAACTGAGGCAGAAGGGTTTTTTTTTAAGCCACTTGTGGAAGGAAAGACTGATGCCAATAGGGACGAATGACCACTGATGGCATCATCCTAGCACTAGTGCTTAGCCCCACACTCACACCAGCAATATTTCCGCCAGCCCACCCGTCAGCACACACCAATCTCCTGCCTATAAGAAGAGCTGAAGTCAGAGGGTGAAATCCTGCCCCCTTTGAAGTCAATGATGAGATTCCCATTGACTTTAGTGGGGTCAGGATTCCTTCCCGGTGCCCTTCAGCTAGGTGTCCAACCCCTGAGCTAGCAGCTGAGACCGTGGGGAGCATTGTGTGGCCCCAGCTCCAGCCTGAAGCCATCGTCATCATAGACCTTGCTGTTCGCCAGGCCAAGGGGGCACCATGGCCCATTCTAATGGGGCGTGAGTTTGGTCCCCGTTTGCATCCATCGGTGTGGTCATATCACTTCCCCCAGCGGCAGGATCCTTGCGGGCAATTGTCATGTGCCCATTGTTATAATCCCCTCTACTCTTTCCAGTATTGCCAGCTCCTGCAAGTCTCTTGGCTTGTGACGCTTTTCTTCAAGCCCTGGCTCCCAGAGTGATGTGATTCCAGAGAATCTCGCCTTTCGTTGAAACTACACAGCAAGGGCTGGATGCTCCAAAGAGATCCTAACTCCAAAGAGCATTCCGAGCTGAGAATCGGGAGCAGAGCTAGAAGGTGCCTCCCGCCAGCCCGGACACAGGCCCCCATCTCTGAGGGTGTGTCTACACTTACAAATTAAGTCGACTTAAGCTTGCTTAATTTACTCTGTGTCTACACTACAATTTCCTTAAGTCGACTTAAGCTGCTGTTAAGTCGACTTAAGGAAATTTAAAGTTGACTTTATAAAACCTCGTATAAAGTCGACTTTATAAAGTCAGATTTAGCCAGTGTAGACGCAGATTAGCCCTAAGTCAACTTAAAGTCGACTTAGGGGGCTCCAGGGCTCCCCCACTGCCCTCCCTGCCAGGGTGGCTGGCACAGGCAGAGCCTGGCGTGCCCCCCCACAGGGCAGGACACAGCCCTGCCTACCCTGCTCCTATTCCCTGCCAGTGTCCCTGTCCTGCTCAGCCCCCATTGTACCCAGGTACAATGGGGCAAAGGCTGAGCCCCCTGGCACTTGGCAAGGGGTGCCCCCCTGCCACCATGGACCAGTCCCAGGTCCACCTAGCCCCTACAAGTCGACTTAGGCGGCCAGTGTGGATGCTCTTAGTCGATTTGGCAGGGTCCCCTTTAAGTCGACTTAATTTTTGAGTGTGGACATGTTGAGTCGACTTAAATTAACACGTGTAGACAGCCTGAGAGAGGGGTGGCCACCGGGCTACGCCTCACTCACAACGGTGCTGCTGGTTGGTCAGGCGGGAACCCCATTAACAGCTCCCCCACTGGCCTGGCTTGGAACTGCACCTCCCAGTTTAATTTATCCATTGACGCAAACACTGGGGTAACGTTCTTCCAAACCTGCCCCATGGAGATGAATATCTGAGAACAAATGCCTCCAGGACATACTTGGCTGCCCCAGCCCCAGGCCAAATCCAGCCATCCCCCTGGCTCTCCGTGACCACGTACCACTGCGTGGTAATGTGTGCGGACACGGTGGCTGAGAACCGCTGCCCTCGTGCACCATCACAATGCAGTTGCCCGGTCGCTGGCTGGGGCATGTCTGACATCTTTCTGAACGGAGGTCTGTTAAACAGACCCATTGGCTATGGATGCCCTTACATGCCCCCACTTAAGGGCCTCGCCCCAACGTGGCCAATTCAAAGCAGGTTTGATCCCTCCCATCTTCACACTGCAAGGCCAGCTGATTTCATTACGAAAGTTCTCATTTTCCTGATTTCCTTTGTAGGTGGGAGCAGGGCTGAGCGTGAAGAGGGCAGCACCGGCTGACTGTTTTGGTGCTCTGCAGCCAGCAGATTGACACATGGCAGAATATTTCTCTAAAAGGGCTGGGAGTCTATCCCATCTGTCTGTACCTGTGACAAATCCTTCACTACCTAGCTGCTCAGGTGAGTAACGCATGCCAACCCCAGGGCTGTCACTGCTCACCGGTGGATCCTCATCTCAGAAAGATGTGCTATCAAGCTGTATTAGCCATGATACTCAGTCATTCAGATGAACACTACATGGATCCTGTTTATTTCAAAGGCAGGGAAGCTATGGAGAGAGTCACCCCCTTTCTATGGCATGCGGAGACATACGCTAGGTGCTAGAATGAGCAATGTGTTATGAAGAAGTTCACACTGGACTTTACTGGAGGCTGCACTAAGTATTCAAGAGCCTGGGATAAGTCTGGGGTGAGTATATTGGACGTTCCTTGTAGACAGGGAGAGATAACAACACACAGCATTTTATATGTGCATAACACCCGTGACTTGATGCAGATTTATTAAGTCCTGTCTGGTTGTGTGTGAGGAGGGGAGATAACACAGGTTTATCATTAAAGCTGACGGGAAGATGTGAGTTAATTTTGACAGGATTTTCTTTTTAATTAAAATTTCCCATGACATTTTTTTTCCTAACGGAAACCCCCCAAACTGAAGATGGAAGGTTTCAAAACCAGACTTCAGTAAGCAGTTTTTACTGTTTTTTTTTTTTTTGTGGTTTCCAATTTTTGTTCGTACAGCTGGAAATGTTTGCCCATGATGAACGTTTTCTTTGTGGACTTTATTTGGGTTGAAAAGGCGTTTTTCCGTGGGAAAGCAGTGTCAGCCCAAGAATGGTGACTGGCTCTGAGGATGTCACATTGGGAAGGTTTGAGGATTTGTGTCTGTTTGGGGGGACAGGCACCGAGGAGACCGAAAGACCTCAGGTAACACAACGGTGCTTGTTAACAAGCCCCCCATTGTCCTCTGCTCTGTTTGTTAGGATCCGAGCCCAGAGATGTAAAAGCAGCCCTGACTAGAACTCTCCTTGATGGCCCCCCATACAAGTACCCTGTGCCAATGGCGAATAGTTGCCAGAAGAGCCACTCTCATCTGTTTCTGAACCAAGAACTTTATTACAAAGAGAGAAATGGCATTAGCCTAAAGCTGCTCTAATTCATGGCACAGCTTCTGCCTAAAGCCGGCTCCAGTCCTCCTCCAGCCCAGCCATGCAATTACAGGTGTAGACGCTGCAGGTACCCGCCCTGCCCAGCCAGCTGAATGCTGAAGGGAGCATGTGCGATGTATTGTCTTCTAGGGTTAGACAAAGGCAAGTAAGGTTGGAGGAGAAAGCATCTATGTGAAACTGTCCCCTAGGCAACAGCTGTAGTAAATCTTGTATACCTGCACCCTTGCAGCGTTTACTCGCCCTGGGATATGACCGGTCTAACCTCTCGCTGTCATTCTGTTGCTTGATAGCCACCATGCCTCAGGCAAGCTGAGGGCTGGCTGTACCCAGGAGCATGTACAAGCAGGTGGAGGCTAAGCAGAGGCACTGGCCTCCTCAATAAACAGCAGGGGGCACAGAGCTTCTCTGCTCCTCTGGGGCCCCGTGGGTCGCAAAATGTGTCCCTCCAAAAGATCTGGCATTTAAATTCCCATGCACATCGCTGCTGTCTCACACTCGTGATCTGTAACCCTTCCTTAAGGCATAACCTTGGGAAGTCACGCGTGGAAACGTGAGGCCTGATCTCAATCAGTTTATTATCAATGGGAGTGCTTCCACTGACCGGCCCTGGAGATGGCGAACCCACTGGGGACTGCTGTATCGAAACAGGCCAATGACGGAGTTCACCTAGTGTCCTGTCTCCGTTTCCGGATGTTGGGGAGGGAACCTGAAGCCACCTTCATTGCACACCTGTTTGTGCAATACTGTAGTGCAGAGGACGTCTCCTGCTGCCCCAGATGATCACCTTGTGCCCTGAAGTGCGAATAGAGTTGTATTTATTTTATCCTAATGCCATTCATTGTTCATAAAAGTTTCTGATTCATAAGAGCTCTTTTAAAAACTGTACCCAGTGATATGATAATATCATGCAGCACTGCATTTTACAGGCTAATGTATGCACTGCATTATTATATTATTTGTGATAAAGTCAGGCCAGACGGCCACAGAAGGGTATTTGAATACCAGGTGGTGAGCGGCTGCAGGCCTGCCCACTACTAAAGCCTCTCCCCCAGCCTCGGGGACGAAGCTGGGCCTGGATTCAGCTGAGCATCGTGGGACAACAAATGACAGAAGAGGGACGGGCGTAGGGGGTCAGAGGGTCAAACCAAGGGACCCGGAAGATAATCGGTGTCATGGCTAATACAGCTTGATAGCACATCTGTCTGTGATGAGGATCCACCGGTGAGCAGTTACAGCCCTGGGGTACCTAGCTGCTCAGGTAAGAAATGCATGTCAATCCCAGCTTGGACAAAGCTTCTGACTTTTTTCCCTCTGCACCTCTCTCTCTCGCTTGGACCATCTGAGGCAGGCTTTGGTTTGGGGTCGAGTGAGCCAGCGGACACTGCCCAGAGGAACTCTGCCCACATTCATGAACAGACGAGGGACTGGAAATAGGCAGAGACCTCCCGCAGCCAACCACCTCTCCCTGGTTTTGTAGCTGGCGACCTTGGTGAGGGCCAGGAGGAGGGTGGCGAGGAGGTCTCGCAACTGTGTGGGGCCACGGATGGGGAGTGTGTACAAACAGGTGTGGGGCGAAGTGCAGCCAGACCCTCCATAAGAGGTTCTGGAGGAGCCGGAAGAGGGCTGCAATCTGGTGCATTCCAGGTATGTGTGTGCCAGGGTCTCCCTCACACCACAGAAAGGGCAGGTGTCAGGGCGAGGGGTGAACCGCGCCAAGACACGCCCATGCTCATGGCTCTGTGAAGGTGTCCCCAACTGATGTCCCCGGCGGGCCGCGGGGTCAAGTTGGCGTACAGGCTGGCCCACCGGGGGTCCTCACCCTCCGCTGGTGGGATTAGGTCCTGCCATTTTGTGCCGGGGCGGGACACGAGGGCGAGGAAATGGATGGTGTGGAGCACGAGCGTGTACAAGTGGTCCCTGGGCGCGGTTCGAAAGTGAGCTGGCTGCAGATCCAGAAGACAGCTTGGGGCGTAGGGAGGGGACAGCCGGGGGGCTCACAGGGTCGGGGCCTGATAAGAAGCTCCAGAGGGCCAGGACTGACGGGGATGCGGGGAGCACCGTCTCGCTGGACCTGCTTGAGGTAGACTCAAGCAGCAGAGGCGGAGGCCACCTTCACCTCCTGGAGTAGGCGCACTGAGCCAGAACTAGGGGTCCACCCAGTCCTCCCGGGTGTAGTCCAGGAGGTCTTTGACCCTGGTGATGACTGCCAGGACCAGCCTCCACCTCCCCAAGGGGGCCTCTGCCTCCTGCACACCAGGATGGGGCTCTGCGAGGAGGTCCTCCCTCTTGGCAGGCACAAGGAAGTTGTGGAAGACCTCTCATCGGGTGGATGTAAAAGAGCTGCCGGTCGTAACGGAGCCCTCAGTAGCGGCGGAGGAAGGTGCACGCCAGTTGGCTCCACGCCGGACTACCTGCACTATAGAGGAGTCTCTGCAGGGCCTGGAGGCGGAAGGCGTGGACCTGGCTGTGGGTGCAGGACAGGCTCTGCCCCCCTTCTCCAGGGGAAGACTCAGGATCCCTGCAGAGACCCAGTGCAGTCCTGGCCAAAAGAACTCCAGAACTGTCCTCTGGAGGTTGGCCAGGAACCTCAGGGGTGGGACCAGGGTTTTGAGCCAATGCCAGAGCATGGACAGAACAAGCTGGTTGATGACCGGTGCCCTCCCCTGGAGGGAGAAGCACCGCACAGTCCTGTTCATCTCCGCAGCCACTCAACAACCTTGCCCTCCAAATCTCACCAGCTCTCATCTGGGGAGGAATGGGTGGCAAAGAGGTAGACGCTGAGATACAGCAGTGGACCTGCGCTCCACCGAATGGCTTGGAGCACGGGTGGGAGGGAGCTTGCCAGCCACCCAGCCCCTACCATCAGGCCAGAGCTCTTGGCCCAGTTGACCTGGGCAGAGGAGGCCATCAGGTTGCCTGGGTTCGGGACCATAAGAGTACATCCTTGGCGTATGCTGGCAGGACCAGGTGCAGCTCTGGTTCATGGAGCACCAACCCGCTCAACTTCTGGCAGAGGAGACAGAGGAAGGGCTCCATGGCCACAGTATATTGCTGGCCTGACAGCGGACAGCCCTGATGCACTCCTCGCCCGAAGCTGACCAATTTGGTCATGGTCCACTTGAGTCTGACCAGACTCTGCGGAGGCATACAGACCTGGAGAAACCCCACGAACTGGGGCCCAAAGCCAAATGTCTTCAGGGTGCCAGGAGATACCCATGGTCCATCCTGTCAAATGCCTTCTCCTGGTCCAGGGCCAGGCGGGCGAACGACAGACCATCCCTACACCTGAGGTCCAAGAGATCCTGGACCAGGTACAGATTATTAAAGATGGAACGGCCCGGTATCATTTAGGTCCGGTCGGGACGGACCACACCCTGCAGCACGGACCACAGCCATAGCCATTTTGTAGTCTGTGCTCAGGAGCGAGACGGGACACCAGCTCCGGAGGTCACGGAGATCCCCCTTCTTGGACAGGAGGGCCAGCACAGCCAGGGCAGGTATGTGAGCCCTACACTGTTAAAGGCCCTTTTCTCTGCAGGGAAAGGGGAGGTTACTACAGGTCAATTAGAGGCACCTGGATCCAATTTAGGGCTATCCCTGGTCTACAAAAAGCCTGCCTCTGCTAGAGGAAGGGGGAAGAAAGAAACTGTCTGTAGGTTTGAGATTTCCCTAGAATCAGAAGATAATGTTTCTCCCCAGCTGGGAAGCAGAGAAGGGAAATGCAGGCCCCAGCCTGCATGAAGGACTGATGTGACTCTGATTCTCCAGGACATTGCTACCACCTCTACGATCCCATGAAGGAGCCATAAGAAGGTACTTCCTTGGACTCTGGGTTAGCTAGTTGGGCTGGAACCACCCACTCTCCCTAAGGGTTGAAGGGCGCTCCACCGGCCCCAAACCAAAGCCTGCCTTAGATGGTCCAAGAGAGAGAGAGAGAGGTGCAGAGGGAAAAAAGCCAGAAGCCTTGTCCAAGCTGGGACAGATTTGCCTCAGGCCTCTACCATTAGGGGAGACATTTGCCATTTGGCCAGACCACAGGAGAGTACTTTGCCACATATTATTAATATCTTTTTTCAGATACTTCTCCCAATCCCTCACTTCATGTTTGTTTCCAGGACATAGACTCTGGGACGATATTTCTCTGTCATCTCACGGTGAGGGCAGATTCAAAGATGTGTGTTTGGAGTGAGAGCCCAGAGATGAGTTAAAAACATCCCATCTTATGGAGAGAATCAGAGATGAATTGAAATTACAGACAGCCTGACTTCAATATCTGGAAAGATACCAGAACAAATGATTGAACAATTAATTTGTAAGCATCTGGGGGATCAAACTGTAGGGTTATAAGGAATAACCTACATGGATTTGTCAAGTATAAATCATGCTGAGCCAATCTAACTTCTTTCTTTGACAAGGTTGCTGGCCTGTGTCTAGGGCAAAGCTGTAGATACGATATACCTTGATTTTCAGGAAGGATTTTGGCACTTGCACAAGATATTGTCATAAGTAAATTAGAGAAACTAAAACATGGGGGGTACAAAACTAGTTGAAAGACAGTTCACACAGAAAGTGCTAATTGGCTTGCTGTCGAACTGGCGGGATGTATATAATGGGATCGCCTGGGTGTCAGTGCAGGCTCTGGGACTGTTCAATGGTTTTGTTAATGATTTGGATAATGGAGTGAAAAGTGTACTTATATAATGTGTGGATGACATCCATTTGGGAGGAGCAACTAGAGCTTTGGAGGACAGGATTAGAATAAGAGGACAGGAAGGAACAATTAATTGCTCACCTACAAAATGGGAACTGACTATCTCAGAAGGGAGGAAAGAAATCTGGGGGGTTTAGTGTCTCACAAGCCAAATGTGAATCAACACTGTAACAGGAATATTGTAAATAAGACACAAGAAGTAATTTTTCTGCTCTACTCCATGCTGGTAAGGGCTCACTGGTGTATTGTGTCCAGTTCTGGGTGGACATCTTTCAGCAAAGATGTGGACAAATTGGAGGAAGTCCAGAAGAAAGCCACAAAAATGACTGAAGGTTTAGAAAGCATGGCCTATGAGGGAAGACTGAAAAACGTGGGTTTGTTTAGTCTGGAGAAAAAAAAGACTGAGTGGGGATATAACAGTTTTCAAGAACATAAAAGGTTGTCACAAGGACGGTAAAAATTGTTCTTATTAAGCTCTGAAGAGGACAAGAGGCAATGGGTTTAAACTGCAGCAAGGGAGGTTTCGGTTGGACATTCGGAAGCTCCCAAACTGTCAGGGTAGTTAAGCACTAGAACAAATAGGGAGATTGTGTGCTCTCCATCACCGGTTAGACAAATATCTGTCAGACACAGTCTAGTTATTACATAATCATGCTTTGAGCGCAAGGGACTGGATTAGTTGACCTCCTGTGGTCCCTTCCAGATCTAACATCTACATTTGTATGGAATGAAATGTTCTGTTTTGACCCAACTTGAACTTTTTGACTTTTTTGATTAGCTGAAATTTTTTTTAAAAATCACTTTTCGGCTAGACCCAAAGCTAAACTTTTTTTTTCTGATTTTTTTTTTGCCTTGCCGGAATACCAGACATTCATGTATTCTCCCAGCTCTGTGTCCTGTTCTGGTTTTTAAGTCTGGCAGTGGGCATGCAATTAATATTTTGAACAGTCCAGTGGCTTTCATCTTTGAAATCCCTTATACAATGGCCACTGTTTTGCTGAATTGTGTTAGGTTACATCTTCGCTCTCTTTCATCAGTGGAGGACAATATCTATGTAAGCACTTCTCAGACATGGACTGTCGTCTTCCAAAGGCCTCATGTATGCCTGGCACACTGAGGGCAGTAGTAACATAAAAATGATAGTTTGTGTATTACCCTGAAGCTAATTTGCTCCCTCTTTTAGTAGACATAGCAGCCTAAGAAGGCACTGGAGTCACGATCTATGAACTTTTGGGTGTATGGATATTGGCCCGGTTTGGCTCTGGCAGAGGGGTGATACACTATGTTTGATACTTTTTTTAAATGCTAAAACTGAATGACTTAAGCCAGTTATTCTCTACACATGCTGCTGTTTATGATGGGATTTGGTGTGGCGGAGTCACTGAACTCTCCCTGAGTTGAGCGAATTTATTTACATTTTGATTTAGCATATGCATTGCCCAGAGATCTCTTTCCTAGTGCCGCTCAGTGTTTTCACCAACGAAGATCGGTCTCTTTTTCGAATCCCTCCCTCTCCCTTTAAGTGAGACTTCTGAGCACTGCAAGACACTGTGAAGGGGTAATCTTTGTTAGCCATGAAAAGAGACAGCGTCTGAGTCCAGCTTCAGTGCAGTCAATCCAGGATATATTCCCAGAAGTTACTAGTGTGTCTGAACTCAGTATCTTCACAGTCATGTGAGGACTTCATGGCAAGTCAGCATTTCTCTACCCCCGTCCTAGACACAGGCAATGCTGTCTGTTACCAGTAGCATTTTTATCTGCTGAGATAGGCATAAATATTTCAGATTCTGAAAATAAATATATCTTTTAAAACAACAAATAACTAAAGGTGGTGAAGTGCCGCATCATTTATTCATGTAAATGTCTGTAAGTGGGGGTATCATTTATTCATGCACGTCTCAGTCCCTGTCCCTTTCTCTAGAAGTGGAGTGGAGAGAATGCCTATTCACGGCCATCCCACCTGCCCACATCATTTTTCCACCCCTGACATGCCTGCTGAACGAGGCCCACTGGGTAATGAACCAGGTTGCCTAAATATAGAAACCCCAGCTAGAAACGGGGTTCAAGCTGGGCACCTCCAGCACAGCCAAGGTCATCCCAGCCCCTGTGTCACAGACATCTATGTCTGACGAAGTGGGATTTTCTCCCACAAAAGCTCATGCGATAAATAAATCTGTTAGTCTTTAAAAGTGCCCCAGGACTCTGCTGTTTTTCTGCAATAGACTAACACGGCTCCCCCTTTGGAACCTATTACCTCCTGCGGATCTGAGTAAGTAGCAGATGTACTAGTTGGTTGGGCCAATCTTTAGGGGGAGACATATGCACACATTTTAAAATGGTTCAGGATCATTTGTGCTAGGTGTAACCTTCGGGTGGGCTAAATTCATTTAATTGCCCTTCTCCAGTGCCTCACAGAAATCAATCCCAATCCCTGTGGAGGAAGCAGCTGGAGACCCAGGATCCAGTCTGTACAGGACTCACAGCGAAGCTTGCTCAGAGCTACACTCCCACATTAAAATACTACTACAATAAACATAACAATGAACTTTATTAACTACTAACTAAATAAACCTTATCCTAAGAAAACAAAATACAATAAACCAAGAACAATCCCTCTAGAAAAACCCCACAGGAAAGATACCCAAAAGTCCCAAAGTCTGTGTGGAGTTCACCCAACTCTCAGCTACAGTCTCTGTTCCAGTGTAGAAGCTTGCATGGCAAGAAATCGCTGTCCTCTTCTTCCTTTGCTGGAATCCTCTGTAGCATTCCATGCAGGCTTTTTCTTCTCCTTTGCAACAAGCCCTCAGTCCCATATGCATGTCTGCAAGGTCTGTTGCAAATGACTCCGTTACAGGGAGAAAACATCTTGTTCACTCCTGGCTCAGCTCCTCTCCAGAAAACTGAGCACATGGTCTCCTTTCAAGGCAGCTCTAGCCTGCTGTCTGCAAAGGCTGCTGCTCCTATGTCATCAGACAGACATCACATCACACCAGCAGGGTACACTGTGGAGCATGCTCAAAAGGCTACCACTCCCTGCTTCCAGAAATTTCTGGTTGTGGTAGCTAATCTGCCCAACAACAGTAACCCACCCTCAGTAGGTCTCTCAAAGAGAGGCATATGGGTTACATTGGGAGTAACTGTGCTTATTTGCAGGGGCAGACAATTGGACTGCAACCAATGGTGAGAGAGTTTATAGGGATCTACAGGAGATGGGGGTGCTGATGACATACCCTACCTATGGGTCCTGTCCTACAGCTGAGGCAGACGGCCGGAGCTGTGAAAAGTTGCACTGAAGTCAATAGGGTTCTGGGTGAGATCCCCTTACGGTCACCTACCCAGGCCCTCGCAACTGCAGGACTGGAAACTATTTCTGCATTCTGGCACTTGCATGCACAAATGAATAAGGGCTCTAAATTGCAGAGGCTGTTGTTGAAAATGCATCCCTTGGGACACTAATTCATGACTCTAAAAGTCTATATGAGGTATAGGCACATGAGATTGGCCATACGGGTCCATCTTGCCCAGTATCCTGTCTTCTGACAGCAGCCACTGCCAGATGCTTCAGAGGGAATGACCAAAACAGAGCAATTATGGAATGATTCATCATCTGTTACCCAGTCCCAGCATCTGGCAGTAAGAGGCTTAGGAACATGCGGACTATAATGTGTTCCTGACCATCTTGGCTAATAACCATTGATGCTTCATGAGCCTATCTAATTCTTTCTTGAGCCCAATGATAGTTTTGGCCATGACAACATCCCCTGGCAGTGAGTTCCACAGGTTGGCCGTGCTTTTATGTGACACAACACATGGCAATGAGGTGGCTGTATCCAATGAAATACTGCAAACATATTGAAATCCAAAGGACAATGTTCCTTCTATATGATGCCACTGTCTCTGAGAACAATACTCAGATCCATGGGTAGAAGGTGCTTGGAATGTGTAGGATGTTTTGTGAACAGCAAGGTATTAAGAATCTTCTAAACCTCTGTCATGAGTCAGGGAAACATTGTCCCCATTTTACAGCTGGAGAAGCAGAGGCACAAGATTAAGTCAGGACAGAGCCAGCAGAAGAGCCCAGATCACCGGGTCCTTACCTGCTAGCCAGACGTTCTCAGTTTCCTGGGGTCATACCTAGCAAACAGGCTTTTGAAGTAAATAAACTGCAGTTTTCGGGAGCGGCTGCTGACTGCTCCAGCATTCATGTTCTGTACCAAAGTTTCATTAATCAAAGCGTTTCTTGCTCATGGAAAATAATTTGAAAGAATAAAACTAAAATAAGCTCCCCCAAGCCCTTTTATGCTGGAGATTCTAGCACAAAACCCACACAGAAAGGCCATGCCTGAGTAGTCCATTACACCTGCTTCAAGGTGCTGCTCCGGCTCTCTGCACAGCATTGTTTCACAGAGGCTGGGGCTCTGGTTGCTTATTCAGAAAGGTCGAGTTTTTCTTACTGCATTTCCCATTCTCTCTCCACTATGCACTCTAGCCTGTAGAAAATTTTCAGTGCTCTCAGCTTGGCCCAAGGGCTCTTCCAATCCTGGAAAAGTCCGACTCTGCTGGTTTCCTGGTTGCTCTAAGCTGTGTATATTTTTAGCACTGGACCCCTTTCAGGCCAGAACGCTATCGCTCTCCATTCAGACATGGCGCGGCAGTGGGAACAGCACGTGTAGTGGCTGGACTTCCAGCTGGGCAAATCAGTGGGTCTGTGAGGCTATGTCTACACTTCCAAAGTAAGTTGACTTTGTTAAGTCGATTTAACAGCAGAGATAGTTGTTATATTGGCGTTAATTCCCGTCTACACTGGCCTGAAGTTGATTTAAGGAGTCAACTTAAGGCTTCAGTCGACCCAAGAGGAGGTGTTATTAAGTCAACTTAAGAAAAGCCCAGTGTGGACGCGACTTTGTTCAGGTCGCCTTAAGTGTCCTTAAGTCGACCTAACTTGCCAGTGTAGACACTCCCCGAGAGGCCCGCCTGTGGCCGGTGGTGGTCAGGTCAGGCTGCAGATATCTGAAAGCAGACAGGCAAACTGCACCCAGGGAAGTTCTTGCAGAGTGCACCTGCTTGGAACCGGGTTAGTTCACAGGTGTTCAGTGAAATGGGAATTTTTCCAACTGCTGCCAGAACTGAAGCTTTCATTGAGTACAAAGGAGAAGGAAATAAATCAATTTAAGTCTCTAGCAATGCTGGCTGCAAAAATAACCTTGAAAATGCAAATTGATACAGCAACATCTGCCTCAGTCTGTGGGCAGCCTGCAACACTAGCTTTCAGAGACGTGAACGACTCCAGGTCATGTCAATGGCTGTTGACTCTGAAGTGGAATGATGACAATTTAAAAGCTGACAATTATTTTGCACAGTGGAAAAAAGTGGGACAGTTTGATCTTTAGTAGCAAGTAAAAAAAATACAGTGGATCTGAGTTAGATGTTAAGGCCAGAAGGGACCGCTGAGATCCTCTAGTCCAATGCCCTACAATCACAGGTGTCAGCCATAATTCCTGCGGTGCCGAGGGTTACTTTCCCAGCATTACAGCTGAGTGCTTGAGCTCAAATGACTGATTAAAGGCCAGGTGTGTCCTGCCCTTTCTGCCTGCAGTGAGACACCACCACTCTTTGCATCCATCCCTTCCACTTATTAGTGGACAGTTCTGTGTCTCCATTTGCTGGCAACAGAAACAATGCTCTGTCTAAACAAACAAGGAATCCTGTGGCACTTTTAAGACTAATAAGTTTATTTATTAGCTCACTAATTCTAGGGGGCAAGGAAAATTTCCCTTCTCAGCTGGAGAGACGAAATCATATGCTTCATCCAAAGACCATTCCCCCCCCATTTTACAGATGGGGAAATGGAGGCATGGGATGCCAGCACACAGCTGTGGGGCTGGGACAAGAGTGAACTTATCCTGGTTCTCAGTTCTGGCTGTCCCACAAGACTCTGCCTGTTGAGCACTCGGCTTGATTATTTTAGGCCTAGACTACAAGCAGCGAGTTAAAAATGTCAGGTCCAATCCTGCTCTGTGCTGTGCAGCCTCACTGACTTACACATCATTAGCTGAAAGCAGAACCTGGCCCGTTGCCTAATGGCGATGGGTTCCATGGGCCCCACACTCAACCAGGCCTGGAATGGAGCAATACGGAGCTAGGGAACCTGGGAAGCAAGACTGACGTTGACAGCTGTGTCAAGAGGGACAAGAGCTTTGTGAAGGCTTCTCTAGCAGCAGGCAGGGTTCCACTCCCTGCGACACACACTCCTTGGCAGCTGGGAGCCCTACATGAGACTGATTAAACAGGACACTAAGGCTACGTCTACACTGGCAGTTTAAGTCAATTTACGGAGGCTTAAGTCGACTTAAATTAAGCCACGCCCACACTAGGCTTTCATTAAGTCGACTTAAGGACAGTGTGGACGTGGAGTAACCAAGAAATAGGCTTTATTAAGTCGACTTAACAAAGTGGACAAAGTCGACTTAAAGTCGACTTAAAGCTAAGTCAACTTAGCCCACTTTAAGTCGACTTTAATAAGGTCGACTTTAAGTCGACTTAACGTCAACCTTATTAAGGTCGACTTAACAAAGTCGTCATAACTTTTGTAGTGTAGACATAGCCTAAGAGATGAGGAACATTTGCTAAGCCAGCAACGGTGCCCCCAGTTGAGCATTGGGAGAACATCATATGGGGTTGCTCAGTAACTGGGCTGGACCCTTGGAAAAACCCATGGCCCTGGGGTGTGACTGGGGAGTGGAGGGGGGGAGGGGTTGGGTCTCCAATCCCCCAATATTGACAGGACCTGTGGGGGAGCAATCAGGGAATACAGGGTGCTTGCGGCTACAGCTGGGCCCCACCTCTGGGATGACTAAACCAGCAGAAAAGCACAAGCCACAACCTGACCAGGAGACCAGCTGGTTGTCAGACCTTCCTAATTTCTCTCTAATTTCCTCAGAGAGAGGTGAATCAGTCCCCATCTAAGCTTCATAGCCTGGGGCTGACATTTTACCCATTGCTGATGTGTCATCCATGGGCTCAGTGGGAGGGGGGAGAACAGTAAAGATGCTCTTTTGCACACCCTTCCCTCCTGAGAAAGGCCTGCTCCTCTGAGTTCTGCCCCTTGATGTCTAGGGCTGGGCACGCAGTGGCTGGATTCCTTGGAAAGGAGCTGTGAGGGGGGTGAAAGCAGACAGGATCTAGCCAGCTGGTGGCTCTGTTGGCTGCAGATTGAGGGTGAGCCCTGTATGTGGTACATCTCTCCTGGGATCTAGGCAGCTACACCAGAGACAGATCTGGCTTAGTGCGTATTGTGCCTCTAAAATAATGAATTCTCCCTGACTCCAATTTGACCACATCTTTCCTGAAATGAGGTGCCCAGAACTGGACACAATACTGCAACTGATGCCTAATCATGTCTTACTTGCAATACTCCTGTTAATGCAACCCAGAATGGTATTTATCTTGTGGTCCACTGTGACACCCAGATCCTTTTCTGCAGTTCTCCTTCCTAGAGAGTTATTGCCCATTTTGTATGTGTGCAATGGATTGTTCTTTCCTAAGTGCAGTACTTTGCACTTGTCTTTATTGAATTTCATCCTATTAACCTCAGACCATTTCACCAGTTTATCCAAATCTTTTTGAATTGTGATCCTATCCTCCAAAGCACTTGCAACCCCCTCCCAGCTTGGTATCATCACCAAACTTTTTAAGTGTGCTCTTTATGCTATCATCTAAATTGCTGATGAAAATATTGAACGGAACCAGACCCAGAACCGATCCCTGAGGTACCCCGCTCCTTATGCCCTTCTAGCACGACTGTGAACCATTGATAACTATTCTCTGGGAGCAGTTATCCAAGCAATTTGCACCCATCTTATAGTAGCTCCATCTAGGTTGTACTTCCCTAGTTTGTTAATGAGAAGGTGATGTGAGCCTGTATCAAAAGCCTTACTAAAGTCTAGAAACACCACATCTACTGCTTCCCCTCTATCCACAAGACTTGTTACCCCATCATAGAAAGATATCAGGTTGGTTTGACACAATTTGTTTTTAACAAATCCATGCTGACTATCCCTTAACACCTTATTTTCTTCTAGATGTTTGCTAATTGATTCCTTAATTATTTGCTCCATTATTTTTCCTGGTACAGAGGTTAAACTGACTGGTCTATAATTCCCTGGGTTGTCCTTATTTCCTTTTTTATAGATGGGTGCTATATTTGCTCTTTTCCAGTCCTCTGGGACCTCTCCAGTCTTCCATGATTTTTCAAAGATAATAGCTCAAATATCTCCTGAGTCAGCTCCTTGAGTATTCTTGGGTGCATAGCTTCAGGCCCTGGTGACTTGTCTAAGTAATATTTAACTTGTTTTTTCCCTATTTTAGCTTCTGATCCTAACCCATTTTTACTGCCCTCCCCTACATCCAGTATCCAATCACCACCAACCTTCTCGGTGAAGACCGAAACAAAAAAATCATTTAGTTCCTCTGCCTTTTCCACATTTTCTGTTATTGTTTTTCCTTCTTTGTTGAGTAATGGTCCTATGCTGTCCTTGGTCTCCCTCTTGTTTTTTGTTACCCTTTATGACTTCAGTTAGTTTGATCTCAGTCTGTGCCTTGGCCTTTCTCATTTCTTTCCCCTACACAATTGTGTTATTTGTTTATAGTCATCCTTTGTGATTTGACCTACTTTCCACTTTTTGTAGGATTCTTTCTTTGTATTTAGATTATTGAAAATTTCCTGGTTAAGCCAGGGTGATCTCTTGCCATACTTCCAATCCTTCCTATGCATTGGAATCGTTTGCTCCTGTGCCCTTCATCTCTCTTTGAAAAACTGCCACTGTCTTCAGAAAACTTCAGTTCAGTTTTCCTCTTAGACATGCTTCCCACGAGATCCCTCCTACCAACTCCCTGAGTATCCTAGGTGGCTGCTGCACACGAGGCATATGCCCTGGACCATGCTGGAGCTTTCCCCATTGCTCTGTGGTTGGGGGATATCTTCCTTGTGGTAAAACTGGGACATCTGCTGCAAATCCCACAAACCCCAGTACTGAGAAGAGGAGCATATTCGAAGTGAGAGAAGCAGACAGCCAGGCAGTACCAGGGGTCAGAGGCTGGGAAGTCCGTCCTGTAAACTCACGAAGTGGGTAGAGATGGAGATCCAAAGAGGGAGGAAGCAGGACTTTGCTGCAGCCCAAGGGATTGCTCTCCAGTGAGCTGGTTTCAGGCCTCCATGTTACAGCTGCACCTCAGGCTAAGAAAATAGTCACCAGGACAATGCTGGCCAATCTTTCTCTGCTCTAGAGCTGCTCTCTGCTCCTTTCCGTTGACAGCATGTTTGGGATGACTACAGCAGCAAGAGCCACAACTCAGCCGGGCGTGACTCAGTGTCCCCCAAGGAGCAATCATGTCACTGCCAATCACCCCGATTAAAACTTTGCCATTTCAGCACCACATGCTCCTCGTTCCACAGGGTAATGTCTGGAGAACTGTGCTTGGCTCACTGCCAAAGGAACGGTGCTCTGCACATGAGATGGAGACACCACCACACAGGTAAAGAGTGCTGGGAAAATCCAGATGGGGCCAGCTGGATTATGCAAATCTTTGCTGCTCTGATTTGGGGCATGTAACAGCCAAAGCTTAGACTAGTATTATCTTCAGCATGTTTGGTCATTGTGATGGGGCTGGCTCAGAAGGGGCTAAGAAAGAAGAACAACCAGGGGGTAAGAGAAGCATGAGAGCCAGTCAGGGCCTGGAAGCCCTGTATAAAAGGGAGCTGCAAAGCCAAAGCAAGGCAGTTGGTCCCGAGAACTTAGGTGGAAAGATGAGCTGCCAGGTGGGCTGAAGAAATCGGCACCTGGGACAGCGCAGTGGCTGACTGCTGGGGCTCTGTAGGGGCCAGCACCCTGATAAAAGGGCAGAAACGTATTAAGGGATGCTGTGAAGTGGGCCAGGAGGTGGGGGAAGAGGTGGTGCAGAGGTCATTGCATGTAGGGGGCTGGGGCCTGGAGAAGTGGGCAGGCCTGGGTCCCTCCCTGCCTCCTCCTCACCCTCAGTGGAGTGGTGTTGGAACTGTGGTGGCCCCGGACAGTGGAGTGGCAGATCTGGGATAGTAAAACATCCCCCAGAAGGGCGACTACAGACTGGTGTGTAGCCAGAGGGACGGAGCACAGGCTGAGGTGCCCACTTGAATGAATTCCCCAAAATAACTAGCAGGAGGTGCCCGTCCAGCGGAGAATGCTGCCAATCTGTCACGGTCATCATAAACCATCTTCCAGTTTCAATGACTCTATACGCCACGTAAACTCCTGGGGCTGATTAGAACCTTCCTCCCTTTCTCTCTCTCTCTGTGTGCGTGTGCATGTGTTTCCCTCCAGCTGGACAAATAAGAGCATGGTTGGTAGTAAAGCATGAACATTAGCTGGTGGGACTGCCTCTTAACAGTCCAAGTGCCCCTGGAGGGTAGGGGCCAGCCCTCCCCTCGGCAGGGTTTGGGACGCACTTGGTGAAACCAGACCCAATGCTTGAATATGTTGCTTTATTGCTTACATACAATAAGCCGTTTCGCACTTTAGCTTTACGGAGTATATGTTACGCACAAGCAGGATAAAATGCTCACGCTTCTTCTGCTACAGGACAGCCCCCGACCCACTATCCTTGTTTCCGAGGGCCCCTAGTAAGCATTGCTCCAGCTTGGGGAGGGCCCTGGGTACCCCACAAGGATTGGGGTCCCAGGTCAGGCTGCTGCCTGGGCAGGCGTTTCCAATTCTCCATATACCTAACACCCCCCTCCAGAGGTGGATGCGCTCTCAGGGTGGCTCTGGCAAAAAAGATCCTGCTATTGTGTAGGCAACACTTTTAAGGTTAGCTGCTTCCCAGCCAACTCCGCAGCAGGAATGGCATCAAGCCAACTCAGCACTAGCTTAGTCTGGAGCAGACGCGGTCCCCAATCATCCTGTGCAGGGGTTACCAGCAGTCAGTCCCAGCAACAAGCGGCTCAGAGACGGAGCCTTGAATTCCTGTCTACAGCGCACGCCAAGGCGTGACAGCAGTGTGAGAAGACACACCTGTGTGAGCACTACCGAAGGGAACCGTGTGGACACGCAGCATTTGGGCACTGTGTTAAACGGATAGTAGGGCACTATGGGGGTGGAAAGAGGCTGGAGGCTCTAGGTGGAAACTCTTACAGGGGAGAGGCAGACCTGCCTTAGGAACGGCCCAGCTGATGGCTTTCTTTACACTCATACGGTTTCTTGTTCAGTTAGGGGTCGGCAACCCCAAAGATAAGAGACATTTAAAAAAATTTATTCAATCATCAAGTGTTTTAAGAGCCACAATGGGTGTAGCCTCTGGGTGGGGACAGCAGGGCCATGGTGCCTGTCACAGGGTCCCCTGGTGCGAGGGGGAGCCCAGAACCAGGACTGACCCCCCCACTGGTCCCCTGGTGGGGTTGGGGAGCCTGGAGCCTGGCACAGACTGCCAGGGTCCCCCAGTGGCAGGGGGATCCCAGAACCCAGAGCCACAGGGGGGCAGCCGAAGAGCTACATATGGCTCTGGAGCCACAGGTTGCAGACCCCTGAAAGGAGGTGTGGTTCTGATGCTTTGCTGTTACCTGGCAATACGAAGCTGCGAACACTAGCCAAAACTCAGGGCCAGGGCTGGACCATAGTTCCCATTCTGGTCCCTGGCTCTGTACAGTGCCTGAAACCACTAAGAGAATAATCCAACCCAAGACGCATATTGGTGCTGAGCAATCGCAGAAGCTCTGCAGAAGTCACTGGAGTGCTCAGCTCAGCTGGGTCGGGTTCAGAGAGAACAAAGCTGCCTTAGAGAGAAATTTCCAGCCCCACGTGCCCATTTGGCGCGTCAGAAATACCATGATATCGCCTAAAAACCACTGTATTTCCTGGCTTGTGGGGCAGAGGGTGTGACCAGGGGAAAGAGGTGTGCGGTCGCGGTGTCCTTTGCCATTGATCACCGGCTGATGGAATAGGCTGTGGTCCATAGCTGGAGTGATTCAGAGCAGCCCTAAGGTGGCTCTGATTTACGGAGTGGACCAGTCTGGTAACCAAATGGGGTAGCTTAAAGGTACATTGGCCTCTCCACTCCTGAAATGTGACAAGCCCAGCTTGATTGTAACTCAGAACCTGGTATAAATAAGGCTGAAACTTGGCAAGCTTGCTAAGAGAAAATCCCCACTGCCATACCTAAACTGACCACCGGCCAGGGTCAGGAAGGAATCTCCCTCCACACTACAATACAGAATTGCGTACCACAGACCACGCTTACTACGGGCTGGATTCTGAGCTCCATTGCCATGCTGAATTCAATGGTGTCACAAGTGGGGGAAGGCTCCAGGAAGACAGGCCGCGTGCACATGGCTTGAACTCTCGCTGGAAATAGATCTCTTAAGAAAACGCCAGTTCAATTTTCAAACCTTGGAGTCTCATGGTATTACCCAGCAATGGGCTGTGATTCCAGAGGAAGGAATTCAGCATAGGTATGAAGTGGTTTGTGTTTAAAAAAATCTGCTCTCCCAGCAGGATAGGGGATCCCGCTGCGGACTGCCTGAGTGCTGGGCAAAGCAGCTGTCCATCTTCCCGGCTAGTGCAAAGAGAGACCAGCAAGGGATGCTCACAGTTAGGGGGAAGTGATGTATTGCTTTACCATTTCCCCTGCTGGCCTGGAGTGCTGTGTTTTCGCTGACTAATAAGGGCTTGTTTGAAGCAGGCTGTCTTACTGTCATGCAGACGTCTGCTGGGAGCTGGAGGTCTCCATCAAGGTCCACCCTCGCACCGTGAGAAACAGCAGTGCCGGAGCCAGCGGAGTTGTGGGGTCCTTCCTTGAGCAAAGTGCAGGCACAGGCCCTATTGCTGAGATGGTCACAGCCCCGGACAGACAGCAGCTGCTTGGGCACTGTGATGGGGCGACGAAGCCTGAAGGGGGGAAGGCTTTTGGGGGTGGCGTTCTAAAGCGCCTCTCCCTCTTCAGTGTCTCAGGGAGCGCTGGTGCCTAACGCAGGCTTTGTGCATTGCAGTGACGCTCCTGGGATTTTTCTGGGGGCCTAAAATTGCTCAGCATCACAATACCTAAGTGCTGATGTGGATCCAGGCCTCCCATACTACAGTGCTGAGCGCCACAGAAAAGCCCAGCAGGAAATGAATAGCTCTGCGTTCAGAGCAGGGTTTGAACAGTGTGCTGCGAACGAGGCCTCGGGTTCCACACAGAACAATGGTGATATAACCGAACACTGACTAGCTGCTCATTTGAGGAGCCAGGTGACCGTGGGCCGGCTCAGAACGCAGGCACACGAGAGTTTGGGAAGAGTGTCTGGAGCCTACCAGTGCCCGAGGGCGAAGTCCACATTTGTGCTCTGCTGGGCTCTCCACACCACCCCCTGCCTCACAACTCCCCCGGCCCAGCGCCTCCTGCAGCTTGTTTCCCGCGGGGGCTTGGCCCCCGTCGCTACGTCACTGTCGTGAAGTTTGCCCTGAAAATCTTACTTCTGGAATTTCCTCCTTTCTGTGGTACTTGGCATTGCAATCTTTGTGTGCGTCATAATCGATACCAGCTAGGCGGAGACTTCTGGGCTCTCTTTGGGGAGAAGAGCAAACAATGGCCGGGGTGGATTTCGAGGTTTCCTGCATGACCAGGGTATTAATTCTCCCGTTTGCCAGTAGTTCTGGCATTCCAGCACCGCTCTCTGGAGTCTGACTTGCTCTGCTGCTGAAGGCAGAGATGGTGCCGGGGTCTCCAGCCGCTGCCCTCTCTCTCGGGAGGCTCTTTTCTAGGGATAGCGACAGTGAAGCGTCTTTGAGAAAAGTCCAAGGGGCTAGTTCATGTCACACACTAGCCGCCCAAACCAGGGCCCTTTACAAAACGGCCGTGTGCCATGTCCTAGGAGACACTCGAGGAACATCGCAGCAAAGGGACCACGGGAGAGGTGGGTGGCCCCTCCGTGATGTTCCCAGGGGCAGCAGGTCCTTTTCGGTGGCATCTGGCCATAGACACTTCAGGTGTTTAACACAAGATCCTTCTGTCCTGCCCCAGCCATCCTCTGGGGGGGGGGGGGGGGGGGCGCACGTTTGCCCAGATGCTTGTGATCACCTGGTTCTGTTGAACCCTTTGGATGGGGTCTTGCTTTGCCCGGCCAGCTCGGTGCATGGACCGGCTAGGGCTGTTTCGTGGCTGGTTCGGCTGATGCTGGAGTGACCCGATGGCCCGATTTCCCCGGGGCAGTGTTGTCTCGGACAGGCCCGTTACCTCCCACCCTTTGTCCTGCTCGCTCCCTGTCAGCCTGGCGGCTGCTTGAGCCACCCCGGAGCGAGGCACTCCTGCGGGGCAGGCCAGGGAGGTTCCAGCCGGGATTGCGGCGCGCTTTGCGCACGGAGAGGGCGCTGTGGCGCAACTGGCCGAGCCGGGCCGAGCCGAGCCGAGCCGGGCGGGGGCTGGGAACGTGCCAAGGCCGGGCTGGGCGTGGCGCTGCCGATCTCGCTCCGGCCAATCGCGGCGGCGCGGGGCGGGGCGAGCGGGGAAAGTTGCCGGCTGGAGGCGGGAGCGGAGCAGCGCGGAGCGGCTCCCAGCCGGGGAAGATGCTGGCCTGCGCGGGGATGCTGGCGATGTGCCTGCCGTCCGCCAAGCCCGGCCCCGGCCTCCGCCTCCCCCTCCTGCACGATGTAAGTAGGAGCCGGGGCGGGCAGGGGCTGGTGGGTTCCCGGGCGGAGACCCGCACCCGGCATCTGCGGGGCAAGAGGGTCTGATCCGCGACCCATGTCCGTCCGCCCGCCCTTGCCCGAGCCAGCGGGGAGAGCCCGGGCGGAGCCGTGCAGTCTCCAGCCCCGGGCCGGGCGGCGCAGCCCCGCGCTCTGCAGGGACCGGCCGGTGCTCCGGGCAGCGAAGGTCTGTGCCGGGCCGGCCGGCTGGGAAGCTCTGCCAGGCTGTGCGCCCCTCTCCTGCACGCCCAGGGCAGAGGCAGCTGCGGGAGGGACTCACCTGCGCACCCGCAAACAGGCCGAGTGTGTCCGGGGAGCCCGGCGGGGGCCGTGGGAAGGTGGCTCATCCGCTCCCTGGGAGAGCTCCGCAGCCTGGCCCTGAGCCTGTGTGCCCACAACCGCAGCTGCCCAGGCAGAGGGCCCGACGGCTGCCCCCAGCTCCCACTTCCACGGCCTCCTACCGCCCCGCCCCGCCGGTGGGTTTGGATTGATGTGTCTGTCCCGAGCTGGGCCAAGAGCGCGCAGCCTTCAGCCTGGCTGGGAGAGCTCGGGCCACTCCTGTTTGACAGAGGCCGCTTGTCTCTTCCCCTTCCCGGGGCTGGAATCAAGCTGGCAGTGGGGGCTAGTGGGAGGATCCCAGTCTCAAATGAGACAGCCGGAAAAGAAATCGGCTTCAGCCCTTCGCCGTGAGGCGTTGGAGCAGTTTATAGCCAGGGCCCATCAGGGACAAGGGCCAACGAGAAGAGCAGGATCCACCCAGGCCGTTAGCCCTGCGGGGCTGTCCCCCCACCCATGAGCTGGCTCGTCTAGACCCAATGACACTAAATCACACTAAATGGATCGCTCCGGCTTGCACTAATCAGTAGAGCTGCTTGTTAGCTTTGGAAACTCTAACCTGCAGATGACCGGGGTAGGATGCAGTGTGTTTTACTCCGCTTAGAGCAGAGTCGCTGTATTTGCTATGACAGAAACAGCTAAACCTCTGGCTGAGAGTGGAGGAGAGCCATGGGCTGGAATTTGCAGTGGACCTAAGAGAGTTAGGCGCCCAGATCTCGGTCAGCGGGTGCTGAGTGCCTGATTCCCAAGGCTTCTTTGCACTGCCAGTCTTTGGCATGGATCTGCGGCGCTAGGTGTCTGCAGCTGCACACGTATTTTGGCTGGTGTGTAACTGCTCATGTTGGGTGACTAGAGGTGGGATTTGGTACTCAGGTACCCTGAGATGGGCACACTATGTGAGCCTGTGGAGAATCACATAAATTAGCATGTGCAAATATATGTGTCCATATGTGTCCATGGCTAATTTTGAAAATCTGGCCCTATTTCATAGAGGCATAAAGGGGCAGACACTAGTAGATGGCAATCTTGGCAGTCCCAACTGTTTAAAAATAATCATGAGTCAGCCCTTTGGACCCTTTTCATTTAGCATTCTGGTTTCAGACCTTTTAGATGTCATATTTCTAAGCTTTTCTCTGCAGCCATGAGGGCAAGAAAAGTCATTTAAAAAAAAAAAGCTGAGAATCTCATGTATTCACATGACTCCAGGAGCTGGAGCTTTAAGGAAAGCACCAAACATTGTGAGAGTCGCGATAAAATTGCAGGAGTTGTCAAGTGCAACTGTTTAAAAGTGACGCCTGTTTGGGTCTGTCTAATCTAGCTGCTAAAATATTGACATGATGCCGGTTTTATCTGCCGGAATTACACACTCTGTTTTAAATAGCCACGAGCCACTTGAAGTTGATCCTAGTAGGGGGTCTGGCAGGTGCCTCATAGACCAGCTCTGGGCTAAGGACTTCTAGAATGCAACCTCGGGTGGCCTTTCTCTTTAATACACTGGTCCTGCTAATGGGCACGTCAGACTACACAGTGCTCAGTCTTGAGCTCAGTAGAAAGGGTGCTGGCCCAAGATGGAGCATTGCATGCTGGGAGTTGTAGTCTCTGAGGGAGGCGCCTTAGGTGAGAGTCTGAGACGGACGTCTAAGTACGCTTTTGCTAGACAGGGAGCATCTGGGCAGCTCTTGGGGTGAAATCCTCAGTTCCTAGGCAAAGCTCAAGTAAATGTGGGTTGTCTCACGTAGCCCACAGCCTGGGTACCAGATGCACTGTGCAGGCTTCAGCCCCACTCTCTGTGCCCTTCTCCTTTTGTTCCTTCTCTCCCCCCAGTGCCCATGGAGAAGAGCCACCTCCCCTCCTCACCCCAGACAGCCCCTTTCAGCAGGTCGTTGCATGGCTGCTCCATGCTGCAGAATGTGGCAGTGGCCAGCAGTCAGGAGTGATGCTGCTGCATCTTCAGTGGGGCTCCTTGCGGAGAGCCCTGCACCCTGAGCATGGGGTGGAATCTGTCCTTCTGAGCTGTGGGCATGACTGAGATGTGAATGGGATTAGAAAATCCGGGGCGAGGTGGCATCGCTGGCCGTGGCAGCTGATTTCACAGCCATGAGAGTCCACGTTTGAAAGCATGTCTGCATTTTCTGGCCCTGTCTCAGAGAGAGGCGAGGGGAATTCATGAGGCATAACTCGGGTCCAGCCCGACGCAGGGTGTGTTTGCAGGGGGAAGCCATGGGAATTCTGCTCAGCGCTCCCCAGCTGGGAGTGTGCTTCGTACTCCTCCGTCTGTTTGCTGTGATTTGCTTTAGCCAGCTTGTGCCCGGGGCCTGTGCAGGTAATGGCTTCCCCCTTGTTTCATGCCTTCCCCTGAATGCAGGACTGCAAAGTCACCCCAGAAAGGACAGGCAGAAGGCGGGGTCATGTGTGTCCCCTTCCCATTGCAGTGACATAGAGAGAATGGAGTCTCCAGTGCTTAGGGCTCTAGCCGAGACCTAGGATCAGTTCCCAGCTTTGCCACAGCCTGCCTGCATGACCTTGATTAAATCACTTAGTCGCTCTGTGCCTCAGTTTACCTTCTGTATAATAGGGACAATAGCCCTGCCCTACTTCATGGGGTGCAGTGAGGCACAAAGGGAGGACTGTAAGGCACTCAACTGATCCTGTAACAGGGGCCTTATCTAGACAGAGTGCCCAGTGCATGCTCCGAGGAGCAGCAGCTGCATGCCCTAGCACGGGTGAACCAAACCCAGACCACCCTTCACCCTGTTTTGCAGCTTCCCCTCATGTTTAAAGCAGGTGTGGGTGGGGTCACCCTGGGCTCTCCCTCCCTGCATGGGTAGTAGGGCAGATACTGGCCCAGAGCACTGTCTGGTGCATTTGTCTCAAACGGGTGGTGCAATTCACATCAGAGTGAGCGAGCTCAGCGCAGCAGCTTGACCTCTTGTTCTCCAGATGGCTGTATCCCTTGTTTGTGTTCCTGCCATACCAGGTAGGCCAGAGTTCTTGGGGTGGAACTTCCAAAAAGGGGTGATTGTAGGGAAACATGAGGCCTTAACCTGGCTCGGCTGTCTCTGACCTGGCTCTGGCTAAAGAGTCAAGGGGGAGCCGGACTCAGGGATGTGGTGATGTGACAAGGAATCTCTTGCCTCTAGAGCCAGCTGGGGTGAACACAGGAACCAGCTTCTCGCATCTTCGTAAGCGCATACATGCTATGAGTTTGCAAGACAGTCCAGTTCTCAAGAGACTTTGGTTTTCAAAAGATGTCCAAACTGATACTAATTATTGGCAAACAGAGTCCTGTGGCACTTTTAAAGACTAAAAGATTTATTTATCGCATGAGCTTTCGTGGGAGAAAATCCCACTTCGTCAATAGACTAAAACGGTTACCCCTTTGGGAACTTGGCAGTTTCACAGGGGAGGCTAAGGATGCATTATATCAATGAAAGACCTCTCCGCCCAAACCCTGACCCTTCAGATCATGGCTGAGGGACCCAAGGATTTCAGTCTATAGGACTGCCGAGCCAGCATCAGTGACTGCAGAGCCTGCTTTAAAAGAACGGCCTGGTTGATGAATGCCGAGTGCCGGTAGAAATCCTCTGAACAGCTGTTTTATTACCATCCGAGTAACATTAACACAATTAACACCAATATTGTTAGCAGCCGTCCTGTAAGCGGCTCTTGTTCTCACAGCTTCCCTTGGACCTTCTGCTTGCTTTCGCAGCTCATAGGTTAGTTGCAGAGTCCGTGGGAGGATTTTACATTTCCCCTTCCAGCACTAAGTAACTGGTCAGCTTCCAGACAGCTCGACTGAGCTTGGCTGTGAACAGTGGCCAGCTTCCTTCCGTGTCTCCTTCCGTGCCACAGGCCCATGCCAGCCTCGCCGATCAATACGTCTGCATCAGAAATGATAATCCAGAGCGCGTTACAAATGCCAGACGTGTTAATACATCGCTAGTCTAGAGCACCTCTCATCAGGTGGCTTCAAGCACTTTGCAAAATAACAGTTAAATGAGCATCATGCTCCATCTGCGGGGCAGACTGGTTCACACTCTGCTGCTGTGTAGATACGCTCATCTCTGATGTTGGTTTTACAGATGGGGAAAGCGATGTGCAGGGAAGCTAAGGGGTGTCTTTACAACGGGTCTCTGCTTGTTTCTTCACACGTGCAGATTATGCTTTAAAAATTCTCACCCGCGTGCACGGTTTCAGTCGGCCGGCCCCTGTAGTGAAGATCCACACTGGTGTGCACACACAGGGCTTAGATTAGTGACTGGCGATGAGCAGATGATCGGTGCACACAGTAGGTGTCTGCACCTGCCAAGTAGGGCTGCATGCATGTGGAGAACAGACTTTGAACATGATCCTTAAATGACTTGCTCAAGGACACCCTGGTTCAGGCAAGGAGAGCCAGGAGCCATTGACTGTACCACGAACTGGGCCCAGAAATCTGTCTCTTCCTCACTGCGTTACAAAGCCTGCTGCTCCAGCGAGTGCTAATTAACATCCTCTTTGATTACGGTACCGACAGAGGATCGAATGGGTCCATGGAGAAACTCGTGTCCTCTCAGTCATCGAGGCCTCCTGGCTCCCAATCACTTGCTTAGCCACAGGCCCACATTGGTCTCCATGCTTACAGAAGATTGAAAATCAAGATTCATTCCCTTTATTATCTCTGAGACTGAAAGGTATCCACCGTCCGCCTGTCCTTGAAGTGCCATTTTCTGCTCCATCCTGCGTCTTCCCGTTTCCATGGAGCAGGAGCGTTGAGACCGGAATTCAGGAGTCACTGTCTGTTGGCAGACCTGATGTTCTTTCCCGTAGGCTGTGCCGGGGGAGGACAGAGGCGGAGGTCAGAGAGACAGCAATGCAGATGGACTTGCCAAACAAATAACAGGGACCTGTTCGCCACCTCAGCAAGCTCTTGGAAGCTGCAGTGTATCCGGCGGGCTCCTCCTTTGCCATGAGTCTGCTGGGATCCGGTGGAGAAGTGAGACCCTAGGGCAGGAGCGGGGGCTGACGGTTGAGGGAGGCACAGGGGATGCAGAAAGTCAAAAAGATCTCACAAAACTAAGTGATTGGGCATCCAAATGGCAAATGAAATTTAATGTGGATAAGTGTAAAGTAATGCACATTGGAAAAAATAACCCCAACTATACCTATAATATGACGGGGGCTAATTTGGCTACAACGAGTCAAGAAAAAGATCTTGGAGTCATTGTGGATAGTTCTCTGAAGATGTCCGTACAGTGTGCGGAGGCGGTCAAAAAAGCAAACAGGATGTTAGGGATCATTAAAAAGGGGATAGAAAATAAGACTGCAAATGTATTATTGCCCTTATATAAATCCATGGTACGCCCACATCTCGAATACTGTGTACAGATGTGGTCTCCTCATCTCAAAAAAGATATTCTAGCACTAGAAAAGGTTCAGAAAAGGGCAACTAAAATGATTAGGGGTTTGGAGAGTGCCTCGTATGAGGAACGATTGAAAAGGCTGGGCCTCTTCAGCTTGGAAAAGAGGAGACTGAGGGGGGACATGATAGAAGTATATAAAATTATGACTGATGTGGGAAAAGTGGACAAGGAAAAGTTGTTTAAATACTCCCATAATACAAGAACCAGGGGTCACCAAATGAAACTGATAGGTAGCAGGTTCAAAACAAATAAAAGGAAGTTCTTCTTCACACAACGCACAGCCAACTTGTGGAACTCCTTACCTGAGGAGGTTGTGAAGGCTGGGACTATAACAATATTTAAAAGGGAACTGGATAAGTTCATGGGGGCTAAGTCCATAAATGGCTATTAGCCAGAAAGGGGTTAAGAATAGTGTCCCTAGCCTCTGCTTATCAGAGGATGGAGACGGATGGCAGGAGAGTGATCACTTGATCATTGCCTGTTGGGTTCACTCCCTCGGGCACCTGGCACTGGCCACTGTCGGTAGACAGATACTGGGCTAGATGGACCTCTGGTCTGACCCAGTACGGCCTTTCTTATGTTCTTATGTTCTTATGCGGAAGCAGCAGAGCCCTGAAACCAGCACATGGCTGTTGGATTCCTTCCACGCTGTGGGAGAGAGCTCAGGGGGTGTGGAGTGAGCTTGAGTGCTTTCCCTGGTAACGGTGCTAGAGCGGGAGGACGAGGAGAGAAAGGAACGAGGAGAAGAGAGAGAAGACCTGAAAAGAGAGTGGAAGGGGGCGGAGGAGAAGGAGAGAGGATTTGGAAAGCAGACACAGCCCTGGTCTTCACCCGTCGTTATTCAGCAGTTGAGACAATGGGCTGTCCAAAGCAGTGTTCTCCACGGATGTTTCATCCATCCAACGTCCCCGGCTCACCCCCACACCCCTCCAGCTCACCTCAGCGCCCTGCTGGCCCATCTCTACCCCATTGGTTCACCCCTCACTCCCGCCACTCGCCTTGGGCAGCTGGCCACCGAAGTAGGGTCTCCTCATGCCAGGTGCTCCAGTCTCCACCTAAGAAACCCTCTCCTCTTTGCTTGTCTAATTAGAGTCTCCCTGAACGAAGCTGCTCGATGCCACAGGCCTATCAGGGAGTAGCATTAACCCACCCATCCCTGTTTGCTCCCTCCCCTGCCCCTCACTGAAGGGATTTAAAAATGAGGCAGCCATGTCCAAAAAGGCCAGGATGTGTCCAGGAGCTCAGACAGGGACGTGCTGTCCTGGAACTGGCTGAGTGCTGTGTCCATGGTCCCATCCAGCTGGGAGTTTGAGGCTGGTGATTTTGGGATGGGTGTGGGAGCTGAGTGCTGGTAGGTGGCCCCATGCCATAGCAAGGGAGGGTGGAGATGGGGCAGGGGCTGCCAAGGGGCAGGGAAATAGAGAGGGCTTTTATTGTTCAAATGGGATCGAAATGTCTGCATTTGTGGGTGGGTTTTCGGAGCACTACATCTCCCGTGCCGAGCTGGGAGTGGGGAATGCATGCATCCTGCTAGGTGTCTCTGCGGGCTGGTAAGGCAGATGTGCGTGGGGGCCCTGTGCCAGCCATAACCCAGAAGCATTGGGCGGGTGGGGTGCGCCCATGGCAGAAAGGCTGGAGTCATTCCCGAGTTTTCTTGCTTAGATTGCCATTCTGTGCCCTGGCCCCTTGCAGAGCGGTTCCTACTCCGGGCCCAGAACTCTGCCCCTTCGTGCAGAGAGAGGCGAGACAAGTCCATGGTGTCGTCTCACCTTGCGCCCGTCCTTCCTAGGAGGCTGTGTAGTGCGACCGTTAGACCAGGGCCCCGGCTCCTAGTCGCGGATGTACCACTGATACACCGTGTGACCTTCGCTGTGTCACTTCAACAGTCCTTGCCTTGCTTTCTCCAGCTGTGGAATGGGGCTAAAGATACGTACTTACCATACAAAGAGTTGCAAGGGTAATTTTATTTATTTTTGGAAAGTGCTTTCAGATCTTTGGATAGTGGAACGGATTGATTTGAAGAACAGTGGTTTTATTACAATATATTTCCACTTCTAAACGTCTCCAGCACCAGAGCTTCTGCACTATGATTCCACATGAAATCACCCCAGTTTACAAGTTGAAAAGAGGCTGTTGTAACCGCTGGGCCTGGGATCTGAGAATCATGCCGAGCTCTCTCTGACGTCCTTCGCTATCGTTAATGATAATGGTACTGCATTCAGCAGAGTCCTGCTGATAATGTGGGATCCTTTATAGCATCTAGCTCACTGCCCCAGGGCGTGAAAGAAGCCGAAGGAGCTAAAAACCTCTTTTCTCCCTCATTGATCCGATTCCTTCACTCTGTGCGCACAGGGGGAGCAGGTCATTGAGCAAGACAGTGCCAGGTCAGTCGCTTTCCTGACTCCTCAGAGAAAGTCCCTCCAGAGCCTACTTTGTAACCCAAAGACAAACTAATGAGAATAGGCCCAGTGGGGTGGGTAGCTCTGGGCTCTTCGGCCGTTTTAACAAAGCCACACTGAGCCTTCTGTTTTCCTCACCGTTCGTTCATTCTCTCTCTTTGTCCTTCCGTTCATTTTCCATCAGATCTAAGCCTGGATTTTTTTAAGGCCAGCTTTATTTCCATCCATGCTTGCTCACCTCTCTGATATTTTCCCTTCTGGGCTTCAGTCTCACTCCCTGACCTTTGGTCAGACATTGGGATATTGCCTTGCAGAGAGTCAACCGTGGGTTCCTATTTGAGTTCCCTGGAGCGATTGCAGCAGAGTCCAGGAGCTGCAGACGTTATCTAGCCCTGTGAAGGTGGAGGAGCTCTGAAATTTGTTCGTGGGGAGCTGTATAAAGACATGATTGTTGCTTCTGAACTTGCCGCCTCCCCTTCAGCATCCTTGGTGTATTCGACTGACAACTTCTCAAGGCAGTGAGCGACCAGCCTGTGGCTGTCGGGGAGAAGTGTCCGATAGCAGCTTTGGAGAGACCCCGGACAGTGCCGTCTTTGAGGGACGGCAGCAGCTAGCACATCTAAAAGAGATGTCTCTCAAAATAGGTCGTCTTGTTACAAGGTGATGGGCCTCTTTGATGTGATTACCAGCTGCCCCCTAGGCTGAAGGGAGGGAAAGAGGAAGAGCAAACTGGGGATCTCCCCCCAGAGTGTATGGGCAGGAATAGGAATTACTTTATTTGTGCTGTGTGGGTTAAACACGGGAGAATTAAAGTAGCTGGGGAGAGAAAGAACAAAGCAGGCAGGGAGCAGTAATGGCCTTCACTGGAAGAACGATTAAAGATGAGTGCTGTTGATGTCTTTACGGAGAATAGGCACACATCGTTTACCGCTTCAGACTTCAGTCTGACAATAAACAGAAAATATTACAAGTGAATGTAAAGGAGGATTATTCTACTTACAAATATTTCTGGGGTTACGTGGGGAGCAAATAAGAAAGTGCTGAGGATGCTACATAAAGCGCCGTTAAGATCGGTCCTAGATTATGGGTGACTTCTGCGTCTGGAGTGGAAGTTAAAAAGCTAGAGCCAAATGGAGCTCAAGCCCGATGAATTGCAGGAGTGCGTTTCCTATGACACTGCGTGTAGCTGGAGAAATGCCTGGCCACTGAAGAATGAACATGTTAGATTTGAGATTGTGTCAAGGGAAACGGCGCAGGTGAGAATACTGGACAAATATATGAGGAGTCTTGGGGAAGTAGACTGCAGGTCAGAAGGCTGAGGAGCAGTCATGGGAAGAAAAGTTCCTCTCTCTCCTGGGTGAGGGGAGAAGCTCCTGGACTAAGTTTGTATAAATAAATTAGGCGCAGTGGGGAATGTGATAAGGACTCTGGCTGGGTGGTGCTTATTTAAGGAACCTGACCGATGGAGGGTGCTACAGGACAGGCCTGCCTTTTTATAGTTCCCAAAATGGGTGAGAGAGGCGGTCAGTCATGGTGCTTCTCCAACGGGGGAAGGAGGACTCCTCCATGGACTCAAAACATGGGGCACGTCCATCTAGGGCAGGTGCTTTGTCAGATGTGGGTGTACCCTCAAAGTGGGTACATGGGTGCAATCTTATTGATCTGGGCTGGGGTGGGTGTAAATCATGCCCTCTGCTGTGTGGGGCAATGGCTGCCCAGCAGTGTGTCATGAGCCCCACACTGCTCACAGCTGGTGGAGACCTTCCTTCTGCTCTGGTCTCAGAGAATGGGCAGGAGGGGTGATGCTGTGGCTTGGTGGCTGTGTGGGGCTCCCTGACAATGAGGCCCCCCCTAGTCTGTCTCCCAGGTGTCAGTGTGAGTCCAGGACTCTCCAGTACTCTGTCCTTAGGTGACCCTGCCCAGCACCCCAGGGAGGTTAAGGAGAGTACTCTTTCCAATTAAAGACTCAGCCACGGCCAAGTGAGAAGAAGCCGGGTCCCTTCCCACCCTGCACTTACGGACCCCCAAGCATCGGGTGTTTGGAGCCGCGAGCACTGCCCTGGCATTATCGAGTGGTTCGGCCAGACTGGAGCAGAGACTGGGGCCAGGATACAGCAGACTAATGATGGGAGCCACGGATCCAGGGCCGCTGTGGGGGTGGTCAGCTCTGTCCCGCCTGGGGCATGTGCACGTGACAAAGGTCTGTTCCTGGCTCTTCCCTGACTCGCTGTGTGACCTCTGGAAACCCCAGATGTGCTGTCCGCCATGTCGTAGGCCACAGGTGAATTGCTGAGTCCAGGACCTGCGGGAATTACCAGCCCTGCAAATGATGGGCAGCTTCCATGGGTCTCAGCCAGGACCCAGCCCTGCAAGCCTTTCTCACGTGAGCAGCTCTCACTCGTGCATGCAAGGAGGGCAAGACCTTGCATGAGGAAAGGAGGCAGGATTAGGCCCCCAGGTGAAGCAGGCTGTGTTCAAAGAACTCTATCATTTCTAACGGGGTTGGGAGGAATCCCAGCTTCATGCATTTAATAAAAAGTCACTTCCTTTAACAAGGCGGTTGCTCCCACGGCTCTAAAAATAAAGCAGAACATTACAAATGGGAAGAACTCACTCGCTAACTGCCTGGCTGGGGCTAATTTGGGCCGCGATTGCCGTTTGCTGGGCCGTTTGAAGACGTCAAGGCAGCACTAATTAGACTTCCTATTATTCGTGTGCTTTGATGCCAAGGACCCTCGCTCCGGTAGGATGGCAGGTTATCATTTCACCTGTCAGGTTTCACCCCTGCAGTGGCTCACAGCAGCGAGGGCCGCGAGCTTGGCCAGTGGGGGGCTAGGTTTGGGTCCCCTCCCATCCCGATCAGACTGGTAACTAGGAAAGACACCACTGGATTGATTTTACTGACCAGTAGGCCGGCTGAATGCCTAGCAAGCACAGGCCCCAGGGAACAGAAGGAAAGGATGGAAGAGGCTAAAATATGGGTAGGATCTGATGAGAAATAGTCAAATGAAAAAAAAAGTCCCAGTGTAGAGAAAGTAAATAAGGAAGTGTTACTTATTTACTCCTTCTCTTAACACAAAAACTAGGGGTCACCAAGTGAAATTAATAGGCGGCAAGTATAAAACAAACAAAAGGAAATATTTCTTTACACAACACACAGTCAATCTGTGGAACTCCTTGCCAGAGGGTGTTGTGAAGGCCAAGGTTCAATGAGGTTCAAAAGAGAACTAGAAAAGTTCATGGAAGAGAGATCCGTCAATGGCTATTAGCAGGATGGGCAGGGATTGATGTTTGCCAAAGGCTGGGAATGGCCAATGCTGGGGTGGATCATTTACTGATTACCAGTTCGGTTCATTCCTTCTGAAGCAGCTGGCATTGGCCGCTGTTGGAAGAAAGGTATTGGGCTAGTGCGGCTGTTTGTATGTGGGAGGTTTGATTCATTGTAGAGTCAGGGACCAGTTAGAGCATTTGGATCCGGACTTGACCTTCCCCTAAGATCAGGTGCAAAATTATCTGTCAGGAGACTGTTGTACCTCCTGCACCGCAGGATCTAAGTGCCCCACAAACATGAAAGAGTTTATCATCACAGTACCCCTCTGATAGGGAAGGACATCCTCACTTTATAGATGGGGGAAACTGAGGCACAAAGTGATTACACCTAGTCCAGGGTTTGTAACACTGCCAGGAACTGAACTAAGGTGTGGATTTGTACCCTAACCAGAAGAGCAGCCTCCCCACACAGAGCTCATAAGGGTTCAGATCTCTCTCTCGTTAATAAGACTGCACACCTACCTCTTTTACACTGGGATTCCCGCAGGGCACCCTGCAAACCTTGGCTGTACACGGGGAGACATCTCCTCCCACTCTGAATTCTGTGAGATGGTTAAAGAAGACCCATGGAAAGGATTTCATTCTCTAAGGTTTTAGAGACATTTCTGGAGAAGCCTGACATGTCTATAGAAGGGCTCCTATGTTTGATATCTATTCCAGTCTAAGGCCTTTTCCAATAAGGAGCCTTCCTCTCTGAGTGCATTTTCAGTGAATTGAAAGAATCCAGTGCAGGTCCAGCCCGAGCAGGGATTGATCCAGGGTTTTCTACCCTCCAGGAAAACACACCAGGATCCTGATTTAACTCCCCTGTGGGATGTGCCCGGGCCAACAGGTGAGATAGATCACTGGGCCACCACAAAGGGAGAGCTCAGAGCGTCCCGGGAGAGTGGGGCCTCCCATGGAGCCTGTATACGCTTTTCCTGTATGAGGGCGGAAATCAGCAGAGGGATATGGGGCAGGTGGGGGAACAGGACTTTAGAGAGCCACGTTGTTCCCCTCTGTACAGAGGTTTTGGAGAGCACAGGCTGCCACTGGAGATGGCTGCTGGAAAGGTGACGGATGGGTGTGAAGCTAGATCTGGTACCAATTGTGATTGGAGCTGCCTGAACACCTGGCCCTGGGAATACATCCCCATTAGCCGCAGAGAGCTGGGGGGAACATTCCCTCATCCTCCCTCGCAGCTTCTTTCACGTGAAGCTAGGCTTTCAGGGGCGGTCTGGGAGACGTGGGATTTGGGCTGGGATAAGCAGGGAGCCCTGGTTGCAGCCTGGATTTCAGGATGCATGTGGGCAGAAGCCAGGAATTTGGGGCTGGGTGGGGAGCTCTGGGAGCAGGTGGGATTTCAGGGGTGCTCTGGGGGAGGGGGCTTAAAGGTGTGTCTTCTATGTTCTACCTTCCCCTTGCACAGGGTGAATTTCCCCATTCTGCAGTGCTCAATACTGTCAGGTCAGTGGCAAACCCTTGCATGTCAGGCGAGGAGGAGGATGAATGAAGAGCTCAGGCTCAGAGATGCCCTTGCTGATTAGCACAAATGAGTTGGGATTGCTGATGTTGGGTGGCACAGAGCTGCGCTCCTGAAATGCCTGTGTGTGTGCAGGGAGGGGAAGAGGCAGGAAGCGAAATCCATGTGCTGAGCTCAGCAGAATGGAAGCTGCAAATGCAAGATGTGGCAGACGCTGGGTGCCCAGTGGCTGGTCCTGCTCTGTGGCAGTGGCATATGAGGTTGGGGTGGGGAGAGAGAGAGCTTGCATTCACTCCAGGGAAGCAGCCTTTCTTTGCGTTCTTTGTATCTGAAATAAAGCCCACGCATTTACTCGGGTGCGGGGAGGGGAAATGGTTCATGGCCCCACCTCTTTGATAGCTGCATCCACAGTGCTCCACTTTCCAGCCCCCAGCTGGACACCCCAGGCCTCCCCAGAGTGGGCGGATCAGAGGAATCAGCCCTAAAAGAGAAGGAGATGCTTTGAGAAGACCAGAGGTGGCTGTGAAGGTTGCTAGCTGTGTCTGTCCCCCCTCGATCCATGATTCCCAGCACTAAGGCTTCCCTTTTATTTACATGCATGCAGCTCCGGCTCAGTAATGCAGGTTGTGCAGGGAAAGTCTCCGGGAGTTCTGGCTTCCCCCACCCCACGGGGAAGAGCACCGTGAACTGCGGGAGATGCACTCATGCTGTATTCCGATTCCTTAATCAGACATAGCTTTGAGCTGGGGGATGGCTAGTATAGGATGGAGAGCCACAGATTTAGGCTTGGCCAGACCAGCTGGTCTGAATTCCTTACCTCGGTGCCCCCCGATGAGACTCCCCAGACATGCACACCCACCTCTAGGTCACAAGCCCTCCAGGGGACTGGCTTTCTCTGTGTTTGTACAGAAGTGGGGCCCTGATCCCCACTGGGTTTATGGGCACTTCCACCGAATACTTATTGATGACACAATAATTGGAAGATTCTTTAAAATACTACGCCGCTTACTGCCATTGCACAGCCCTTTCCTCCAGGAGCGCTCCACGTGCTCTGCGCAGGAGTGTGGCATCATCATCGCCATTTCGTAGACAGGGAAACTGAGGCAGCACAAAGTGATGTGCTCTAGATCAGTGGTTCTCAACCAGTGAGACGCAGTAGTCTAGGTGCGACGCAGGGTTTTCATAACAATGACTAAGAATTTGTTCTCCCTCCCACAGATCTGCTCTGCCCGCTGGACCCAGTGTCCTTATATATAAACGGGAGCAGTAAAATTGATACTTATTTGTTACCAATTTCAACTACAAAGGGAATTCTTATTTTTGTTTGTTTGTGTTTTAAAAGGACAGCAATAAAATTTACTCCCAGCTATACTACTGCAATTTTTCTGTCCTTAAAACTTACGGTAAATGATAAATATAATAAGAGAATGGCTGTAAACATATCAATGTCCTTCTTGGAAAAAAGTGGCCCTTCTGTTTTTCTCATGGTGAGACCCAGGTTCCCCGCTAGAGTGGTGGGACGTTAGGCACGAAAAGTTGAGAACCACTGCTCTAGATAACTCAGCAGTGCTAGCGAGGAAACCTGAGCATCCTGTGTGCTAGTCAGCCTCCAATTAATAGCAGTCTCCCCAGCTTATGTAGTGAGAGAAACCATCCCGTGTGGGCACTGCAGAGCAGAGCTGGCAGCAGCCACCCGCCTCACAGCACCAATGAGCTGGGGTCAATGCAGACCCTGGAGGAGAAGGTGTCATTTTGCCTGGCACCATCCCATACAGCAGAATGAAGCTTTCTGGAAGTGCGTGTGTCTGAGGCAGGTTTGGGGGCCGTACAAGCATGGCAGTGCAGCGGGGTTTGCTGTGGATTTGCCCTTAAAGGAAACGAGTCTTCATGCTAAAGGTGAAGGCTTTCGGTTTGGCTTGGAGCGAGAGCTCACTTTACCTGTCCCGGGACATCTGATCACAGTAGCAATGATTTGTTCCTTACGTTTCTGGAGTATCTCTTATATCAAAGGATCCCGAGGGAGCCTGATAGGAATTGCTTCACCAATGGCTGAGTTGCAGCCGCCCCAGGGCTGGCTGTGGTCGCTATTTAAGCAACAGGCTAAGATTGCAAGGCAAGAAGAATGTGGGATCCAAGTCAAAGGATGGGGAAGCTTGACATGGGCAGACTGCTGACCCACACTGGACTGTGGCCAGGGCGCGGCAGGTGACAGCCCACCTCTGTGACGATTCAGAGTCGCCCTTCTGTCCCATCGGAATGACGGCACCTGCTGTAGCATAGCGTCCCCGGGCCCTGTGGGGGGATAACTCCGGGAAGGGAGTTCCCAAGAGTCACTGCAGCAGGTCAGTGTCCCTAGTCGGCTCCCTGCCCACAGATTAATACAGAGCGCCGGCACACCTGCAGAGCAAGGGGGCGCCTTCTGCGCTCACCTGCGTGTGCGCCCAATCCTGCAAGTCAGCCGTGCCCAGATCTCCCATAAGCATCAAAGGAGTTCTGTGCCCAGGGACACGCAGGCTGGGCCCTCGTGTTTGCATGCTGCCTTCACGACTGTCATCTCGAGACTTGAGAGAGCCGCACCCAGACAGGGCTTTGCTCTAAAACCCAGAGACTTCCCTGTGGGATGGAAATGCAGGTTTCTTCGCTGGGTTGTAGGCTGGAAAACTCCAAAGGGCATCAGCCAGTCCCAATGGGCTCTGAGAGAGAGCAGAGCTGTACTTGCCTGTAAGGAGACCAGCCTGGCCTGACTGCAAGCCTGTATCCCGTTGGTACCTGGGCTGGTTTATATCCCTGCAGCAGTACACGAGGGGCTTGTTCTGCTGCAAACAGCAGCCTTCTCCTGAGGCACTAGCTGCTCCTGCACGCTGTCCCAGGGGGAACCATGAGAAGGAGCGGTTATAATCCAGGAGTTTGGGAGTGGGACCAGCATAATAAAATCCCTCTCCCCAGCTATGGGACAAAGGGCTTCTTAGGAGATAGGCTGCAGGGGTGCCTGCAGGATTTTAGTACAGAGTGCAGGAGTGAACATGGAAGCAGACAACTTTCACCATAACTCAACGTTTGCCCCAAATGGAGGGGAATTTAGAGAGGTGAAAAACATTTCAAAGGGCTGAATACAGACTCCAATGGCCGTATAGATGCAGAGGCCTCAGTTCAAGCAACAGAGAGAAAGTGTATGAAAGGGGGCTGCACCCTTCCTCCCCATAACCAGCGTCTAGTTCCCAGGTCCATTCCTAGAGCCTTTTTAAAATATAAGGACAGTAATTGCTAGCCTCCAATCTTCTGATACAGGATCTTGTTTTAATAAGAAGTGGCATAGATCAACAGATAATAGACGCCAACCCTCACCCCCCCCATTAGTACAAACTCAGAGAAATAATGCTGTTCCAGGAGATTCAAGAAAGAAATGAGATGGTTTGGACACACGTCAGGAATGGACCTGGAAAGGATACCACATGGCAATACCTGTCAGAGTTCAGAGAACTAGAAATAGAGGAAAACTGAGGGTGCATTGGGTAGATCTGGTGAAGAATGACTTAGAACAAAAAGGTTAAAAGATGAAAGAACTGTGAAACTGGTACGAGATAGAAAGTAGTGAGCCGACTTCATTTGACCTCATGTTGTTACTGAGCTGACATAGGGGAATCAAAGAGAAAAGAAAGACAGAAAATATCATAATTCCACTATATAAAACTATGGTAGGCTCACACCTAGATACTGCCTGCAGTTCTGGTCACCCGAGCTCAAAAAATGTATTGGAATTGGAAAAGGTACAGAGAAGGTCAAGAAGACTAACGGCGTGGAATAACTTCGGGCTGAGGAGAGGTTAAAAAGATTGGGACTTTTCAGCTTGGAGAAGAGACGATTAACAGAGGATATGATGGAGATTTATAAAATCATGACTGGTGGAAAGAAAGTGGCTAAGGAAGTGTTATTTACATCTTTATATACGGCAAGAACCAGGGAGCCACCCAATGAGATTCATTGGCAGCAAGTTTAAAGCAAAGGAAGCATTTCTTCACACAACGCATGGTCAGCTGGTGGATCTCTTTGCTGGGGGTGATGTGAAGGCCGAAAGTGTAACCGAGTTCAAAAAAGAATGAGCTAAGTTCCTGGAGGATAGGTCCATCAATGGCTGTTACCCAGGATGCAGTGGCATACTACGGGTCTCCAGTGCCTGGGGGCCAATGCTTATATTTGTCCCCCCCATGCAGGCCTCACACATCCCCCATGCAGGGCAAGAGGGGTCCTTGGCTCCCACCAGATGGCATCATTCCCCAGTTTCCCCTGGGAGGAGGGGTCTGTAAGTGTGTGTGTGGGGGGAAAGAAGGGGAAACACACCACATTCCTCTTCCTGTGCCCCAGGGACTTTCTGGCACCCATGGCGATGATGGAGCCCAATTCTGACCAGGCTTTGCCGGCTACCCCACGCCCCACCACTTAACCTGCCGTGCAGCGCCTGCTTCTCCCACGTAGAGCCTCCTGCATCCCCCCTGTATCGTAGAGGGCCTGGCTGGCATCTCCCTGCAAGGCTGGCACCTAGGGGTCTGGGCCCCTGGCACCATCGATATTACATTCCCAGGGATGCAACCCTATGCCTGTCCCTAGTCCCTGATCACCAGAAGCTGGGAATGGATGATGGGCTGGATCACTCGATGATTATTCTGTTCTCTGAATCATAGTGCTAGACGGGACTTCTACGTCATAGGTGACCCTTCTGCCGAGATCCGAGATGCATTGTGTCTAAGCCATCCACGACAGATGGCTATTCTATACAGCCAGGGAGCAGGGCAGGTAGTGGCATTGGCCATTCTCAGAATCATAGACTCATAGGGTTGGAAGGGACCTCGTGAGGTCATCTAGTCCAACCCACTGCTAAAATCAGGACCACTCCCCCTAAATCACCCCAGCCAGGGTTTGGTGTAACCGAGCCTTAAATATCTCCAAAGAGGGAAATTCCACCATCTCCCTAGATAGCCCATTCCAATGCTTCACCACCCTCCTAGTGAGAAAGTATTTCCTAATATCCAACCTAGACCTCCCCAGCTGCAACTTGAAACCATTGCTCCTTGTTCTGTCCTCTGTTACCATCGAGAACAGCCTAGCTCCCTCCTCTTTGGAGCACCCCTTCAAGTAGTTGAAGGTTGCTATCAAGTCTCCCCTCAGTCTTCTCTTCTGTAGACTAAATAAACTTACTTCCTTCAGTCTCTCCTCATAAGTCATGTGCCCCAGCCCCCTAATCATTTTTGTTGCCCTCCGCTGGACTCTTTCTAATTTTTCCACATCCTTTCTGTAGTGGGGAGCCCAAAACTGGACACAGTACTCCAGATGCAGCCCCACCAGTGTCGAATAGAGGGGAATTATCGCATCCCTCGATCTGCTGGCAACACTCCTACTGATGCAGCCTAATATGACATTGGCCTTTTTGGGAACAAGGGCACACTGTTGGCTCATATTCATCTTCCCGTCCACCATAACCCCCAGGTCCTTTTCTACAGCGCTGCTACTTAGCTGATCGGTCCCCAGCCTGTAGCAGTGCATGGGATTTTTCCGTCCTAAGTGCAGGACTTTGCACTTGTCCTTGTTGAACCTCATGAGATTTCTTTTGGCCCAGTGTTCCAATTTGTCCAAGTCTCCCTGGATCCTGTCCCTGCCCTCCAGAGTATCTACCATTCCCCCCAACTTGGTGTCATCCACGAACTTACCGAGCGTGCAATCTATCCAATCATCCAGATCATTAATGAAGATGTTAAACAGAACCGGCCCCAGGACCGACCCCTGGGGCGCTCCACTCGTTACTGGTTGCCAACTAGACAGAAGACAGATTAGTGGGCTAGATGGACCCACTATGACTGTTCCTATGTATGTTCTCAAAGAAAATCTAAGGGGAAAAGGCGTTCGGATGAGCTGGCAGTTTCTCAAAGAGACGACAGTCAAGTTGCAATCCCAGTGTGAAGGAAGAGACCACTGTGGCTGCATCGAGCTCATAAATGACCTAACAGTCGGAATGGAATCCTACTGACAGGACACATAGACAAATTGCTAGAGATGAGCACAGACAGACTAGTGTGTGTTGGGAGCAGATGGATCCAGGGACTGGAACTGGGGCCTGCACGGTTTGGGATGGCAGATGTTCCCACAGTACAGCCAGGAAACACTGTGGACAATAGTGACTCAAGAAATACTGCCCAAGACCCCCAGCGTGATGGTACATTGCAGTCCTGTGATTAGCCCAGGGTCTTATTGAACCCCAGGGATTGGTCCAGAAAGATGTCTGGACAACCACGTAGTCTTTGACCTGCTGCAATGCCAGACTTTGCTTGGTGTGCTAGTCTCTGACTCCACCCTGACAGCAGTAACGCTGACTTTTTGCCAGCTGATTCCAGCCTGGGGCTACCTGTGATCTCTGGATGCTGATGCTGGCTTTTGTGGTTCTTCCAACTCCTGTTTGGCAAATACCATCCCTGGTGAGATGGGACCAGAGGCGGCTTTTGGGGTAGGCGAAGCAGGTGCACGCCTAGGACCCCGAGCTGCAAGGGGCCCCATCGCCTATCCCAAAAGTCACGTCTGCCTTGGTCCACAGCAGGAGAAGAAGCTGGCCCAAGGGGCCAGGGCCGAGTGGGAGGAGCTGGGGCTGGAGTGGTGGGGCAGGCAGGGTCACAGCGGGGGCCCTGCAGGCCCATAGTGGGCCTTGTGGGCCTATAGGGGGCCCCACAAGGGGCCTTCGCCTAGGGCCCCCAATAGCCAAAGGCCGCCTCTGGATGGGACTGTTAGGCCAGACTGCCTATGCCCTGGCCCTCAGAAGGGTTAAGCTACACCTGACAAGGCAGATAAAAAGCAATGAGAAGAGGGTCTATAAAAACATGGTGGTCAAGAGAGAGATGAAGTAAAGTGTAAGGCCCCTACTTAGCGGGTAAGGAGAGCTAAGAGCGGATAACAGCAAAAAGGCTAAGGTGTCTAAGGCCTATTTTGCTTCAATCGTCCATAAAAAGGTTAATGGAGACGAGGTGCTTAACACAACAAACACAGGACAGGACTGCAACCTGGACTTGGGAGGAACAGATCAAACAATATTTAGATAAACATTTAAGTAGTCGGGGAACCTTCACCCTAGGCTACTGAAGAAGCTGGTAAAGCCCGTTCAGAACCCTTAGCAATGACGTCTGAAGAGGACGGGTGAGGTCCCAGAAGACCAGAGAAGGGAAAATATAGGACCTGCCTTTCAAAGCGGGAGCAAGGAGGGCACAGCAAATTATACACTGGCCAGCTTAACTTTGGATCCTGGGGAGACACTGGAAGAAATGATTAAACAATCCGTTTGTAAGAACCTAGGGGATGATGGGGGCGGTAAGTAGCCAACATCGATTTGTCAAGAACAAATCTTGCCACCCCGATCCGATTTCCTTCTTGGCAGGATGACTGGTCTGGCGAATGGGCGAAGCTGAGCTATGATGTATATTGATTTTAGTAAAGCTTCTGACATTCCGATAAGCAAAGTAGGGAAAAGTGGTCTGGCTGTAATTGCTATAAAGTGGGCGCACAAGCTGTTGACAAAGCACACGCAAAGAATAGTGATCAGTGGCTTGCTGTCAAACGGGGGGGTGGGATGTATCTAGTGGGGTCCTGCAAGGATATGCCCTGGGTCGGGTGCTAGTCAGTATTTTCATTAATGGCTTGGATAATGGAGTGGCGAATGTGTGAATCAAGTCTGTGCGTAACAGCAAGGTGGAGGGGATTGCAAGCCTTGGGTAGGACATGCCATTCTGTAGCCTACAACGCCTGGGTCACTCGTCACTAGGTTGTCTGTCCTCTTACCATTCAGTTCTTAAGTCAGGGCTTGACAAAACTGGCTCCCAGCGAGGCTCCAGCCATTTCATTTTTGGTCACCAGAGGACGCTCCTCCACTGCATTTCCTCAGTGGAGCTAGGAGCCAGGCTACAAACCCCGGTCACCAGGGCGACTTGACGTCTGGGTTTTGTCAAGCCCTGTATCAAGTGCTTAGCTCAGCCATTTTGAGTTTACAAATTATACCCAGACCTCATCAAGGCATCTATCTCTGCCGTGCCAAGAGTCCTAGACCCTTATGGTATCAGAAGTAAGTCAATCAATCGCCACCCTTACTCCACAGATTCGTTGGTTGTATGAGGGAAACTGCACAGATGGTGGATTACTTGACCCAGCTGCCACGGTTCCTCAAAGTTACCCATACGACAACACACAATAACCACAAACACACAGGCCCTTGCCACCACACATCCCTCATTTTCACCTGCACAAATCAGCACGACTCTCCTACCATAACACAACCTTTGCACAAATCAACACAAGGCTCCCAGCACAACACACACCGTCTCCCCCCGATTCACATTTACCATAAAACCATGAGAGCCATCGCTAGTTATTTGGACTGTGATAGCACACAGCAGGCCCAGCTCAGCCAGGACCCCTTTGCGCTAGGCGCTGTATAGACCCTGAATAAAAAGATGTTCCCTGCCCCAAGGAACTTACAGTCTAGTTTATGCTTCTTTCCACTGGCAGCTCTGAAGTTAGATTTCCATTTCAGACCCATCCCTGTTCAGTTGGAATAACCCCTTTCACCAGTTAACCAATCTGGTTTTAAACCTTCCCTCTCTGCTCTCTTCTTTGTTTGACAGCATCTGGGGACGCTTTAGTAACCTCTGCATCAAATCTACCAATTTTAGTCTCCCCATCTTTGATTTTCAGGTCTCTTTGACTACCTTCCAACTAGCAGCTTCAGCGCCTTGTGCTGCAGTTCCCTAGATAAGGAGGGAAGGGCTAGGAGACACCTGGGAGCTGGGTTGCAGGAAGAGATGGAGAGAATGATCCGTTAGATAGCACGTAAGCTATTCCCCCTACGGTTGATCTTGCCCAGCTATGGGAGCGATGTGGGTTTCACATCTTCCTCTAGAGCACCACGAACAGTTCTCTGATGAAGAAAGGGCAATGGGGGAGAGAGAGCTTTGTCAGATGGAAAGGGTCACTGCTCTGTTCCGCTTGGGCAGGATTTTATCACGGTTTCATTACTGAGGAGGGCAGCCTGTGAAGTGACTCTCAGGGTACGGTTATTTCTCTTTCCATGTTTTCACTGTGTCACTAAAAGTCACCCAAGTGGTAATCAGATATCACCTCTCAAATGTGACACAGCTGTAAGCGCTCTCACCCCGGCATCTACAGCATCTTTGGCTTGACTTACAAATGAACGGGATAGACCGTCGCCTTCTAAATTCATCTGACAGCAGCCAACTGCACTGATACTAGCCGAGAGCAGAAGAGTGAAGGGGAGAAGGAGATCCCTTTAGAAGTGGTTCAGCTTGTCTGCTTCTGAGGCGTGTGGGCGGGAGGTCAAAGCAAGTGATAATTTCATTTCCACCTCCTGCCTAGTATTATCCATATACTTTCATCAGCCTCAAAAGAAATCAGTACAAATTGTATCAGGCGTGAAACAGAAAAACAGATTAGCCCATTATCCAGAATTACTATTGCCAGAAAACTGGCTTTCAGTATTCAGCTCCTTCGTCATCGCCAGGATAATGCACTTTGTAATCGGCACAGGATCAGCTACTGCTGTATCTTCACCAGAGGGAAGGAAGTTCTGCTGCTGTGAAGGATCTTGTCAAGGAAGATTATATAGGGAAAAGCAGGGCTAGTTCTTTAGTGCTGTTACTTAAACCAGTGTGGCCTGGTGCAGAGGAAACTGGACTGGGCCTCAGTTACCCCCTCTGTAAAATGGGGATAATGACACCGCTCTCCTTTGTAAACCACTTTCAGCTCTACTGAGAAAAAACCCTTTATACAACCGAATGTTATCATTGAAGACTTTGAAGTAACTCCCATGGTCACAGGCTTGTTGCATGTCGCAGACCACATGCTGCAATCTGGTCCTTTCTAGTTTGGGTCCCTTCATGCTTTCTTCTGTAAAGTGAGCAAAGGAACAAAAAGATGCTCCATGCAAATAGTGGAGTTCATAGACAGGTGTCCTTGGGGCTTTGCAGAGTGGAGAAGAGAAACAGCTAATTGACACTCCCAGGATATGGCTACGCAGCAGCTGAGAGGCTGGTTCGCACTGTGGGCAGGCAGATGCAAGCTGGCTCCACTTGAGCTGGTGGTCTAAACAGTGTGAGCTCAGTGACATGGATTAGCTGCTCCAGTACAATCCCGGCCACCCCAGACTAGCCTGATCCACATCCCCCACCACTGCTGTATAGACCTACCCCTAGTCAATCGGGTTGGTTAGAGCTTCATTAGGGGTCTGCGAATTGAGTGTCCTGATTTATTCTGCACCACAGATTGGTGGTTTTCTGTCTCGTGCAGGGATGGAAAGATGATTCCTGCTTCCCCCAGTGTTGTTATAACACATTCTGTGTTTTTCTTTTCAGATTTTTCGACGCGCCGACAAGAACGGTGAGTACCCAGGGTGTTGTATCCTATCCCTCCTCCTGAGCTGCCTGTAGGAAAGGAGATTGAGTCCTTTCCCTATAGCCCCGTCTGCTAAGAAAGAGACAAAGAAAAGAAAAACATCTCATCTGTTGCAAGGAAAACAGCTCTGAACCTTCCCCCCCCCCCCCGAAAAACTGTTAGGGAGATAAAGAAATGAAGCCCAAGGGGCACACCTGGTCGGTGCATGTCTTTGACAGAGTCCTGTATTCCTGGGGAGTTATGGAATAACTTACTCATTGGGGAAATTTCCTCCTAAGCTGTTTATCTGTGCGTGATTTGTACCCTGGACATATGAAGGTCTCTATCTGACTGCTTTTTGTGGGGCTAGCGGTGTGTTTACAGAATGTCTCTGTTTTACTAATAGAGGGACCCAGCAAATAATCAGCTGCCCTTCAAGACACGCACACTATGGGACTCATCCTCAGTTCTCCGCTGCCTGATCTGATCCCTCCCGATGCCAGCAGCACCTGCCAGATTAAAGCATCTCATCTAGTCTGACCCGCTGTGTATCTATCACAGGCCACCATCCCCAGCCAGCCTCTGCTCACTAACCCCAGCAGCCACCCAGAGACCAATGTGAATGAGACTAGCCCGCCCCATGCCCCAGGAGAGAAGAGGAGGGGCAGGGAGATGATTAAATGATCTGTACCCAGCTAACCCTGGAAAGTGACCCACACCTGCACACTGCAGGGTAAGGCAAAGCCACCTCTGGGTCATTGCCAATCTGACCTGGGGGGAAGGAGAATGTGTCAAGCCACATAGCCGCAGGCGATGCCTTTCTCCTAGCTCTGCAATGTGAGTGGTTTGCCCCAGAGCCAGAAAGCAGCAAGCTTCCACTCCCAACACCTGGAAGCCGCCAGCTGTGCCATCTCAGCTCTGTATTTAAAAGATGAGCCACGCAATGCCCTTCTGGGCATCGCTCTGAAAAGAGAACTCGCCTCACAAACGTACTCTGTAGCCACAGCATCAAAAGGGCTCGGAGCCACGCAAAGGGCAGCCGTGGGCTCCGATCCCCCCCACCTGCAACTGGATTCCGGGCTGTTTCCTTTGGCTGATCACGTGCCAGCCGGCCTCTGGTTCTGCGTTTGCTGGCACAGAAGGGGAAGAACCGTTTTCACTCTTTCTCACTGTTATGCAGTGATACACAGAGCGGCCATCATTCATGTGAGAACCAGCGCCCTCATCAGCTGTGTGTATCCCATGGCACTTTTTGCAAGAGTTGGGTGCAAGCCCAGTGTCCTCTTTGCACTCCAGTTTGAATAGTTAAATCCTGAATGGATCCCTCCAGATGTGATCACTGGTTGTTCCAGTGGAATCAGAACACCTGGGTTCTGTTCCTGGCTCTTCTGCTGAGCCATGGTAACATCCATCGTTCTATTTCTTCACCTGACTGACCACTCACTTGCACCAGTGTTACACAGGAATAACCCCCTGGCTTTTTTGGCATTAATACTGCTTTGCCATGGTGGGCATGAGAGAGGAATCAAGGTGTAGAATTCAGAGGTCAACGACCTATTAAGCCAATTTCTCTTCCTGAGCTGAGGTGTTTCCTTTGGACGTCTAGGCCAAGAATTTCACCCATGGCAAGTGATTTTGGATGCCTCTGTTCTTGGAAACTCCCTGGGAGACGACTGATATGCTGAGCCCCTTGTCCTCTGAAAATGAGGCCCCTTGAATGCGCCTCTGTTTGGAATTCTAAAGACCAATAATTTTAATCACCAGTCATTTTTGAAAATCTTCATAGTCTGTCTGAAATTCCCCCAGTGATGGGTCTTCGGCAGCTACCTTCAGGAATCCAGCAGATCTCGGTGCTGGGGATTCAGGCCTAAGATGTTCCTTGCTAAAAAGGGGTGCTGATAACACTCTACAGCAGAAGTTCCCATCCTTTTTGGCTGGAACATGATTTATTTTTGCAATCCCCTTTTTTATAATCCCCGTTAGCAGCCCCTCTTACCCACTACCTCCACTGCAGCCAGAGGACAGGAGTTTAGCAAGGAGGAACGCCTGTCCCCCTGGCTTCAGCAGGGAAACTGTGTGCTACACATAAATCCCTAGGCAATGGCTCCCTTCTGCAGTCGGGGGGATGGGAGATCAGTGCTCCCCTCCTTCTGGTTCCAGCAGAGACCCCAGAATCCAGGGACCCAGCTAGAATGCTTTGCTGTGCTCCCTGCTACCGCTAAGGAGAGGGGAGCGGTGCTTTCTGTCCCCGTAGCTGCAGAAAGGAGCCAGCGCCACACTCCGTATGGGTACTTAGGCTGTGGCTCCCTTCTGCAGCCAGCGGTAGGGGAGCTGCAGGCCACTATGGAAAACCCCACAGGTCACAGGTTGGGAGCCACTGCTTTGCAGGCATATTGAGAAGGTTAATTAATGCATGCTTGCTGTATGCTTCGAGGACCTTCCCTAGAAAGGGTCAGAGAAGTTGCTATTAGAGTGTGCGGGGAACAGAAGTTCTGTGTAGTGAAGGATTTTGAGATTGCAGAGAAACTCTGGGCTGTAACACTCTGGTCTCATTTGGGTTGGTCAGACGCTAGTGGCCTGTGATAACGGGACATTTTGTAATGTTCTGAAGGAAATGGCCCTTTCCCCACCCCCTGCACATTTTTATTTCCAGTCCTTCAAAAGTTTTGACAAAATTCAACTTGAAAATAGTGTGAGTGCATTATCCTAAAATAAAAAAAGGAAAAGTTGTTCACAATGAAAAATCAAAACGTTTCCTTCCAAAAATGTCGCTGGGATGTTGTGACAGTGTTGGGCTCTTTCCCCTTGCTGTGGAAATCGACACGGCTTCATGAAGTATTTCTGTTTTGACAGATCTGTGTATTTTGATGGAATGTGGTTTCATTGAAATGTCTGTGACCATCTCTAGTCATTATCCAGAGCATTCCCCGTCAGCCCACACTTCTTGTATAGCGTTTACATGGCCTGATTCACTTCTCTTTACAGCTGTATAATTATTGCTCTCCTTTACATGCAGATGATGGGAAGCTGTCATTTGATGAGTTTAAGAACTATTTTGCTGATGGGATTCTAAGTTCTGAGGAGCTGTGGGAGTTATTCAGTGGAATTGACAGGCATCATTCAGAGTAAGTATTATGCTGTCATAGATAAGAAAATGTGAAGCAGGATTTAGAAGTCCATTGTCTGTGGATGGGGTGACATTTGGAGATTGGTGCAAATAAATGCTTTGCAATAAATATTAGAAGTCCGATAAATCCACATCTTGGAATGGTCAGATATTCAAATCCACTGAATACCAGATATGAAGGTGAGTGCAAAGTCAGACATCTGGGGACAATCAGATTTAGGTGAGATTCAAATCATGCTACCTTGGTTTGCAAATTAAAAATCCATTTCAGAAGCGTGCACCACTGTAGACCAAGCTGAGACAGAAGTATGCAGATTCAGACAACGACAAGTCAGTTAACTGTGGTGCTAGTGAAACATGGCACCTCAATTCTCATTTACACAAAGGCAGCTTAACACTTCCCTTCCCATCCCCCCCCCCCGCCATTGACTTAAAGGAGCCTTAAAATGGGTCTTGGAGTAACTGAGAATTTAGGCTACTTTCTGTGAAAATAGTGAGCTGAATTCTGATCTCTCTAGGCTGGTGATATCCAGAGGAATAGGAGAGTTACTGCAGAATTTCACTGTTACTGAGATCAAAGCCTGCCCCAGTGTATCACCCCAAACCATCAAATGGCAGGGAAGCGCTGTGTTTAATGTTTGAATCAAAAGAAAGGCAACTTGCACTTTTTAAAGTGATGGAGGCCTGTTTTGCCTCTGGCATATGTCCATTTCAATGAGTGGAGTTGCACCGGGGAGGAATTTGGCCGTAGGCTTTCTACACCATCTGTGGGCAGCCGGACTCTGATCTGAGTAGATCCTCAGCACAGGTAAACAGAATCTCACTTGCTGGGCAAAACAATCAGAAAATCTGTCATCTGTTTCCAGTGCTTTCATTGTTGTGGTGTCTCAATAGCTCACGGACATGAATTAAACCTCGCTCCCTTCACTGAGCGAAAGCAGCATTATTCCTGCAGTCAGACAGGGCAGTGAGGCACAGAGAGATGAAGGGCAGCTCTTCAAAGGGATGTGGGCACCTAACTCCAAGTCTGTTGCAAAGCCAGGAACTAAACGTAGGTCTCTGTTGCCTTAAAGCACATTTCAGACTCATAGGGTGCGTCTACACTTACAAGTTAGGTTGACTTAAGGAGGCTTAAGTCAACCTAAACTACTCCGCATCCACACTGGGCTTTCCTTAAGTCGACTTAAGGAAAAGTAAATTCGACTTAATAACACCTCGATTTAGGTTGACTTAACGCTTAAATCGACCTTATTAGGTCGACTTAAGCCAGTGTGGATGGGGATTAGCGCCTGAGTCAACCTTATTAAGTCAACTTAAAGTGTTAAGTCAACTTAATAAGGTTGAAAAGGGGCTATGTCTACACTAGAAAAGTTACGTTGACTTTTGTTAAATCGACTTAATCAGGTCGACTTAACTTTTCTAGTGTAGACATAGCCATAGACTCTAAGGCCAGACAGGACCAATGTGATCATCTAGTCTGACCCTCTGCGCATTGCAGACCACAGAACCTCATCTACCCCTTCCTGTAACCTAACCAGGTTCTGGCTGAGTTATTTAAGTTCCCAAGTCATGATGTAAAGACTTCAAATTGCTGAGAATCTACCGTTGACTCTCGTTTAAACCTGCAAGTGCCCCATGCTGCAGAGGAAGGGGCAAACCCGTCAGGGTTATGATAGTAACGAGACCAGGACACCTGCTGCCTTCCCACTTCCAGCATCCTGCAGGGTCGCTAGTGTGTGGAATGCAGGGTTCTCTCGATCGGTGATGTGGCGTTTGTCTCACCGGAGATTAGAGGCTCTTCAAATCTTTGGCTAGCAGCCTCATGGACTTGTGAGTGCCACAGGGAATTGCTTTGTTGGGCCTGACTGCTGGTCCTTTGCGCTGTCATCTCCAGCAGACTTTCCCCCCTTAGTTAGGTTTTCGGTGGAAACTGTAGCTTTTGCCTAGGCCACAGGTGAGCTGGTGAACCTCAATGTGGGCAACCAGTAAAGACACAACATCCTTGCTCAGACCCCACCTGGCCAAACCGCTCAGACAGGCATGACTACTTGTGAAGTGGTCCTCTTCTGGTGTGGCTGCTTGGATCTAGAACGTGTTCAACGGGCAGAGCTCTGAGAGTAGAAATAACTACAGAGATGGTGGTTTGCTCGAAGTTCATCTGGCATTTGAATCCCAGCCTCCCATGGACTCCATGGGTGTAGAATCAGCTAGTCGTCAGAAAGGTCTTCAGACAAAAGGACGGGTCTCTTATTTTCCAGCGGCTCTTGAAGCAGCTGTGAGGTCCCATCTACTTATGCTATCTTGCATGTCCAGGAGCTGCAGTGCGCAGTCAGCTTAGGCAGTGTTTGACCCCACCGTGCACAGGTGTGAAAGCTGACTTCAGAAGCCGCCTACTGCACGAAGAGTGTTTTGAATGGCTGCCATAGCCGAGTTGGCCCCGACAGTCTGTTTACATGAAGCACTATGATTTTATTGGCGAGGAATAAAAGATCAGAAGACGAGTCTCTGTCTCTGTTTGTTATATGACCTTCCACCCTCACCACAGGATCTGAGCACCTCATAATTACTAATGGTGTTGTCCTCACACACACCCTGTGAGTCTGTTATCCCCCTTGCGCAGGTAGGGGAACAGAGAAACTGCCTGACTTGCCCAAAATCACACAGGAAGCTTGTGGCAGAGCAGTGTGTCAACCCGTGAGCGATTATCTTCAACACAGAGGACGGGTAAGGTCCCAGAGACCTTGAGAAGGCAATCATAGGACCTGCCTTTCAAAAGAGGAAGAAAGAGGACCTGCAGAAGTGAAGAAACAGATTGACAGAGCCAGACATCAACTACTACAGGAGAAGCCCAAGAAAGAAAACAACAGAACACCACTGGTCACCACCTACAACCCCCAAGTCAGACCTCTACAGCACATCATCAAAGATCTCCAGCCTATTCTACAAGATGATCCCTCACTCTCCCAAGCCTTGGGAGACAGACCTCTCCTCGCTTACAGACAGCCCCCCAACCTTAAACGGATATTCACCAGTAACTACAGATCAAACAACAGAAACACTAAGGCAGGCACATACCCCTGCAATAGATCACACTGCCAACTTTGCCTCATATCTACACAGGACGTAAACAGTTACTCCATCAAGGGCTGGTCCACCAATGTGATTTATGCCATCATGTGCTGGAAATGCCCCCCCGCCTTATACATTGGGCAAACAGGACAGTCTCTACACAAAAGAATAAATGGACACAAATCTGACATCAGAAATCACAACATTAGAAAATTAGTAGGGGAACACTTCAGTCTCTCTGCTCACTCCATTGACGACTTGTTAATAGCGGTGCTCAAACAAATGAATAACACATCACAGCTTCAAAGAGAAACTGCAGAACTGGAATTTATATGTAAATTTGACTCCATTGCCTTGGGGTTAAACAGGGACTACGGATTTTTTTTCTCTTTACAACAGGTGATTTGACTTCACCTTCCTCTATGTGCTGTTCTCCCGTGTTTGAATCTTAACAGCTACTTAGATTTGCTGTAACCATCTGACCTGATCCAATGCCTTACACTTCCCTGCATTTATTTTGCTCCCATTCTGTAAGTTCTCCATCTTCAAAGCGTCTGATGAAGTGGGATTTTCTCCCACGAAGGCTCCTGCGATAGATAAATAAATAAATGGGTTAGTCTTTAAAAGAGCCACAGGACTCCTTGTTTGTTTTGCTGAACTAGACTGACATGGCTACCTCTCTGGAACCTGGGAATTATAAGCCTGTCAGCTTAACATCAATAGCTGGAAAGATACTGGAGCAAAAAATTAAATAATCAGTTTGCAGATGCCTGGAGGATAATAGGGTTATATAAAGAGTAGCCAGCAATGATTTGTCAAGGATCAATAATGCCAGATCAACCCAATAATGCCTTTGAAAGGATCACTTGCCTACTGGATGGGGAGATGCAGTTGACAGGACATATCTTGATTTTAGTAATGCTTTTGACACAGTCCCCTGTGACATCCTGATAAGCAAACTAGGGAAATGTGGGGTACATGAAATTTCTATACTCAGAGCAGCTATCAGTGATGTGCTGTCAGTCTGGGAGGGTGTATCTAGTGGGGTCTATCTTGGGCATTCAATATTGTCATTAATGACTTGGGTAATGGAGTGGAGAACATGCAAAGTGGGAGGGGCAGCAAGAACTTTGGGGGACAGGATTAGAATTCGAAACAAGAAGTTGGAGACTTGGTCTGACAGCAAGGAGATGAAATTCACCAAAGAGAAATGTGAACTGTTCCACTCAGGAAGGAAAAATCCAGCGCACAGCCCCGGAGTGTGGAGTAAGTGGCTAGGATACTGTTGCCGAAAAGGGTTTGGGATTCTAGTGCTGCAGCAGATGACCCCGCACAGGGGGAGCATGGCACATTGGGAACCAGGGGGTCAGCTCCTAGGCAGTGCTGCGTGCTACCAGGAAGGCTGGTCTGGTGAGCTTTGCCTTCTCATTTGACTCAGGGCAGAGGGCTGCTCAGAGACTGCATGAGAAAAGCTGCCCTTCTCCCCCCCTCATCGCTTTGAAACCCCCCAGCTTTGGCATCACTGGAGCCAGCGATCACTGGCCGGCATCTGCGACAGGATGCACAGGCCTGAGGGGTCCTTAATGCTGCTGTTTGTGCCCAACATTTCAGATAAGGACCAGGAACCTGTGCAAACCGATTGCCCTGCAGTGGTCCCGTCCAAGGTGGGGGAATCCCTCTGCATTCAGCTCAGCGGCAGAAGAGCTCACCCAAAGAGGAAGGCCCGATAAAGAGCAGCAGAAGGCTGCAGTGAAGGAGGAGAGCTGTGGGAGAGTCTGCAGAGAGAGAGGAAAGCTCTCCAGGGAGCGAGGCTGGGGAGAGACCTGTCCGTGCAGGGGAGGGCTTGCAAGGAGGAAGAGAAACCTCGGCTTGTGTGGACTTCCGCATGGAGTTGGTTTGGGGCAGGAGTGGGCAAGATCTGGCCCGCCGGAGGTTGCCATCCGCCCCGCTGCCCCTGGCCTGCTCCCCCACCTGGCGCTGTGCTGCTTGGCACTGGGGCTGTGCCTCCCCTGGCCTGTGCTACACCACTCCCCTCCGGCTCCATTCTCCCCAGGTTGGTGCTGTGCCGTGCCGCTCCGGGGCTCGGGCAGGGGCTGTGCCACTCCCTTCTGTCTCCCGATCGGCTCTGTGCATGCCTCCTCTCCATGCTATCCATGCCCCCCCCCCCAGCTCTCCTCGCCCCGCTCCAACCCCAGGTCGGCTCTCTGCCGTCCCCAGTGGCCCACCTGCAATTTTTATTGCCCACCTCTGATTTGGGGGGTTTGAGCTTTATTTACAGTTTATTTCCTGCTAATAAGCCCAGTCCGCAAGGAGGGGAATTTTTTAACCAAGGAAAAGCCTGAAGTGAAGTTTATTGGAATAGTCCAAGAGGGGAAACTGAGGCAGGTTGTCTGTAGCATGACCCTAGGCTATCAGGGGTCGCACAGGAGACACACAACTGCTCTGTCAGGGTCCAGTACCGCCTACAGAAGAGAGAGCTGCCCACTGGGGAGTGCCCAGATGCAGGGCTGGCCTAACCATATAGGTGAACTAGGCGGTTGCCTAGGGCGCCAGGCTTAAAGGGGTGTCAAATTAGATGGAAGTGATTTTTTTTCTCTCTTTAAAAGAATATATTAATATGTTATCTCTTGTAACATGTGGAGGGAGCGCCAAAGTCAGAGTTTGCCTAGGGTGCCAAAAATCCTTGGGCCGGCCCTGCCCACACGATTTGTAGGGATGCTCCCCAGAGCCCGAGCCCTGCAGGGATGGACGTTCCCACACTGGCACCACAGTATGGGTGTGGATAGCTTGTGCCTAACAACCCGTGGCCTGCTGACGTGGTGCCCCGGGAGGCAGGACTGCTGGGGCATGTTTTGTTGTATGCTCCTTGCTGGGGGTGGCCAGGGCACTTTGAAGTGGGGCTGGTGGGGGGGGAGGTGGTGATTGGGGGGGAGCAGGAGAGCTGGGAGGACAGGGAGCAGCAGGTTGGAAGGCACTAGCGTTACAAGTAGGGTGTAGCTAGACAGAGGGGATTTGGGGAGCGTGAGCGAGAGAGGAACAGGGGAAGGTGGAGGCTGTGTGAGGGCTAGGGATTGTAAGGAAGAGCGATGTTTCAGTAGACCGAGAAATGTCTATGGCTACGTCTACACTGCAATTGAATGCATGCAGCTGGCCCACATCCGCTGACTTAGTCTCGCAGGGCTCGGGCTAAGGGGCTGTTTAACTGCAGTGTGGATGGCCGGGCTCAGCCTGGAGCGGGGGCTCTGGGTTGCCACCACAGGGGACGGACTTAGAGCCACGCTCCTGAGACAGCCACTTCTGATGTAGGTTTCTGGGCGGTTGTATGCCCGCCTTTTAGGATCTGGACTGAGCTCGGCCAGATCAGTCGTCAACAGCTTTCACTCACGAGGCTGGAGCTGGATTTGGATGGGTGACCGGAAGCTGAAATGTCCCGTGTGGCTCTGATGGGCATGGCTGTCCAGCATGGGGCAGGGTAGTGGACTTCTGTGTCTAGGATCAGTTCTGGGCAACCTCTAGTGTCTCTGCTAATGGAGCCATGTAAAATGCTCAGAAGGGCTTTCCGGTAGGACAGTCAGGAGAGACTCATCATCTGTTTGGTGCGGCACAGGTAGGGTGACCAGATTTTATAGGGACAGTCCCGCTAGTCAGGGATTTGTCGTATACAGGTGCCGATTACCTCCCGCGTCTCGATTTTTCACAGTTGCCACGTGGTCATTCTAAATATAATCCTCTTGGTGCTGCTAGTTTGGAGCCCCTGCTGCAGGGGATGTGGCTCCACAGGCCTGTGCACCCGCATGTGTCTGAAAACGCTCTTCCATGAGCTGTGAAGCCGATTGCACCGACAGTCGGGATGACGTGAGCCGATTGCACCGACAGTCGGGGTGACGTGCTCTGATTTTATTACTTTCTCATCTTCCCGAGTGAGATGGGCTCTCACTCCCAAGTGCTCCCACTCTGCTGCTCAGTGTAAACTACCTCAGACCTATTAAGAAATACAGGCTTTGACGATTTGAAGTGGAAGACCAAAGTGCAGAGAATGAAAAATGAGAGCGGCAGGAGGAGAGTGATGTGAGAAACGGAAGCTGGAGTGAAAGTGACACACTGTTCATCAAGGGGACCAGAGCAACTCACTAAATGTGCATTTTGGAGGCTGTGGTGAGGTATGAAGCACGTTCCTCTCCAGGAATCGCTGGCAGGGCCACTTGTCAGGACCCTGAGGACACACAGAAGGGTTGTTAAACCCTACCATTCTGAGTTACACAGCGTTGTATCTGCTTGGCGCTCCTGCCACTGGCTTAGCTATTGCCTCAGTAGCTGGAGTACAGAGACACACGCCGGAGATGCCACAAGCTGGCTGGCGTCTGGGTTTGCCAGCGGGAATGAAGGCTTTCCAGGGCACTGGTGGAGGAGGGGTTGCATCTGTGAAATGAAGTGTGCTCCCACTGAGCGTGAGTAGACAGATGATTTCCTAGGAAAAGCCAGAGGCTTGCACAGCTTTTCCGAGAATGACTTAGGGTGAGCCAGGAAGCCTGTTCCTTTGAGGACAGAACTTTTCTGAGCCAAAGATGGGTCAGCAGGTTACTGGGAACGAAGCAGGACTGGTCGGATCAGGAAGGAGATACACACCATAGACGTGCCTGGGTACAGCCAGGACTGGCTCTCACCCATCCATTCACGGGACAGGTGCAGATGTTAAATACATCTCAAAGAAGACCCTGGCTGATTTGATTCCCAGAGCAGCAAGTGCCCAGATGCACTCGCTCTCTCTCTCCAGCATGGCATGGGAAATATCCAGTAGCAGCGGGATGTGATCAGATCATTTGGATTCAGTGAGACAGCTCAATTATGGAAAACATTTTCCCTGGCACCAAGCACCCCTTCTGCTTCCTTGGTGAATTCCCATTGCCCACCGCTCTCCAGCAATCAGTTCAGATCCACAGCAGGCTGATGGGATGTGCTGTGATGGGAATACCCTCAACTCCCACCAAGGCCATGCTCATTAAGACCCATCACCGTCACTCCAGGGGGTGAGAGCAGCTCACCAGGGCTCTCCTAGTTCTGCCCAGAAAACTAATCAGTTCATGTCTGCAAAGCCCTTTGAGCTCCTCACATGGCAGGCAATAATGTGAGTTCTGATTTTAATAAGCACAAGCCTTGGGAACGCATTTGCAGAGCTTGCAAAGCAGTCAGAGCAGAACGAGGAGACTCTTTTAATAATCTGCGGCAGACTGTCTTTCCAGAGTGCGATCGTATCTAGGGCATTGCTGCCCTGCACTCTTCTCAGCTCCTGCTCTTACATGCAGAGAGGCTGCAGATATAAAAATGTTCGTAAAATTATCAAATACAGAAAGACAACAGAGTCTTGTGGCACTTTTAAAGACTAACAGATTTATTAATCGCATGAGCTTTCGTGGGAGAAAATCCCACTTCGTCAGACGCTTTGAAGATAGGAAAGTTACAGAGTGGGAGGAAATAAAATGCAGGGGAGTGTATGACATAGCATCAGGTCAGGCTGTAACAGCAAATCAAAATAGGTGTTAGGATTCAAAAGTGCCACAAGACTCTGTTGTCTTTCTACAATAGACTAACACGGCTACCCCTTTGGCATTTGACTATCAAATACAGAGTTTTTGAAGGGACGAGATTTCGTCCATCTGGGAGTAATGCCTGGATTATCTAAATGTACAAGGTTTGGCTCAAAACTCAGACAGCACTCTCATTACAAAAGGTGATGTTCCCTCTTTTAACCTTCTTATCTCTTATTCCACAATGTTTGAACCATAACAACGAGCTTGGTTTGCTGAAAACATCTGAACTGACCTTGTGACTTCCCTTCTCTGCATTTGTACATCCCCTTCCATACTGTAGTTTCCATTTCCTGCATCTGATGAAGTGGGATTTTATCCACGAAAGCCCATGTTGTAAATACATTTATTAGTCTTTAAAAGTGCCATGGGACTCCTTGTTTTACAGCACAAAGAGTACATCATCTGCATTATCCTAGACTAGGGGGTTTCAATTTAGTGATACAGCTGAAATATAAACATTGAAACATTCAGGGACATCACTCATACAAAAAAACCCAAAAAACTCTGAGGTTGGTTAGTGGCCAGCAAGTATAACCACGAGTGTTGACTGTCCCTTATTGAATGATGAATTCAGGATAGTTCATCCTCCAGCAAATATGATACACAAAACAAAAGTCTTTCTGCATCGCTTTTCCAGTGTGCTCTGGCTCATTTCTCCTGGAATTGCCTATGCTTGGTGGTGTGTTCCACGTAGATGTCCCTGGACCACCCGACGGTGTCCAACATCATGGGACGCCGCATCAGCTGAGTGTAACACCGACCAATTCTGCATGCCCACAACACTTCGCTGTTGTAGGGGTCCCACACACCCAGGGCTACAATGATGAACATGTGTTTCGACTTTAGCCCTTTATTTTCAAAGTGTTGGCCATGGGTGCATATTTCTCCTCGTTTCGAGTCCGTATGTCATGGAAGGCTGGGGTCCTGTTCTCAAAGGGGACCGTGACGTCTCCCATGTTGATCTTACACTATCTTATTAGCTAAGTGAATAGTTAAAATAGTGATAGGGCCACATGCTGGGGAATGGTGTGAAGGCTATGTCAAGGGACTTTGCTTGAAAATTTCTTTCCCTACTCCCAGTCTGTGCTCAGAGACTTACTTTCTATTGCTGCCCAGGTAGGGCCAGCTTGATTTGCCTAAATTTGAACCCACTTGAACTTTGTAAGTTTGACTTAATCAGCTTGGAGTTCCCCACCCAGCCCGGGTGAGACCATGCAGAAAGAGAACACAGAGAGAGTATCTAATGAAACAACCAGCTGGGAATTGGGGGCCGAGAGACGGGAGAGTGAAAACAAAGCCAGAGAGACCCTGAGACAAAGGAGCAGTGGGAGACACAAAGATGATTCAAATGGAAGGAAGAAATGCAGTCAATATAGTGTGGATAGGACTAGGCTTTCTATCATATAGGACCTGACCCCAAACTCCACCAGGACAGTGTCAGCTATAACTCTATTTCAGCCTTTCTTTATGTCATGCCACTTCTCAGAACAATGTCTCTGGTCCCAGAAGCCTTCCCAGTAATTCCAGAATGGAAAGTATCAGTAGAATGTGGCAGTGGGCATGGAAGAGAGCTTTTTCTTCCTCTGGCCAAGCTTTGGCCTGAAGTACGCAGGTTACATTTTCATTGGCAGCTTGGTTCAAGGAGAGATGAAGCTTTTAAGCACACTGTGGGCGAATTTGGCTGGCTAATGGAATGATCTCTGCATCGCTTCTGCCACAAACACCTGCCTCCTCTCTCCTACTTCTCTTCTGTTCCCTTGGGTCACAGGACTGGCATCTGGGAAGATGAATATTTTAGATCCCTCATGAATTATTTTGCTCTTCTGTGCAGTCACTAGTGCAGTCGCTTTTCTTTTCTTTCTTTTTCCGTTGTCTTCTTTCCTCTCTTCTTTTTACCTGGTGCTCCTGCTGATGAGAGCTACATCAGTATTCACCTAGCTAAAGTAGACAGATTAGATCTGAAGGTATAAAACTCATAGTGTGTTCCAATTTGGCTCTGATAAATGGAGAGCAGGCTGGAAAATCAAAAAAATATTTCCTGTGGGAAATTTCAAATGATAAATCTTTGTTGGAAACTTTTTGGTTGGACAAAATAAACACTGAGCACTTTTAAAGACTAACAAATTTATTTTTTGCATGAGATTTCATGGGCGAAGTCCCGCTTCATCAGATGCCAGCATGGAGAAAACATACACTGAAAAAAAACTTATAGTAAGGGAGGGGAAGAAATCTGTTTTCCCATGAGTCATTTCGAACTGATTCAGAATGAAAATGTTTGTTTCATTTTGATGTATTCTTTTAATAGAACTGAAGCAAAGACACCCGTTTAAGCTGAAACTGAATGAACATTTGTTTTAAATCAACGTGTTGATTTAATTCAGACGACGCTCAGTAGCCACCATGCTCTTTTCGGTCAGCTAATTGACCAGTGGTGGGTGCAAGGTGTGCATCAATAAGCAGGGAGGCTGAAGAAGGGCTTTCCGCAGGGACAGCACTCCCTGTAACCATGGTCTGCAGCTAGATGGGGAACGAGGGCTCTGAATGTGCGTGAATGCCAGGCCTGGGCCTACGTCCATGGAAATGGCATGCTGCAGCGTCTTTGTGCTGCAAATGAAATTGTGCTCCAGTTCTCCTCCTTTCTCCTCTCAACATGGACACGATTGGCGGTGCCTGTCTCATCCCAGTGAAGCAGACTGGCCGCAAAGGCGACTGACAGCCTCACAGTCAGAGAGGGTGGCTCCCACAAAGTCAGGTGCCAAGCCAAAGGTCAGAGAGGGAGCTGGGGCCAGGAGTGAGGCAGGGTCTGGGGTAAGGAGGCCAGGGCTCAAGAGTCAGGCCCCATAGCAGCAGGATTCACACCAATTTGCTCAGACAACTTCCTGTGCCCCCTTCTGATTTAAGTATGGCTTCCCAGCCAGTCAGTGGAGCTGGACGTCTTCCCAAGCAGCAGCTTTGTGAGCGGATACTTTGCGATCTGGTGAGCTGCGGGCTGCTGGCTGGGCTCTGCGCACTGTCTGGGAACCCTTGGACCACGTTCGAGGCCCCTCATCCCTCCCACTGGGTGGTGGGTGTGAGCATGGCACGTGGGAGCTACTGGCTGAGGATGGAGTTCCTGAGGCTTGCTGGGTGGACGTGGCATGGCCCGGGGAAGCTGCTGGAAGTAAATTCAGTTCAATGGGCCCTGAGGGATTGGGTGCTGGGAGGACACAGTGGAGCTTAGCCTGGGAGTGAGCTGATTGAAAACACTGTGGGGAGGAGCGCTAGGAAAGCAGATCGGTGCTGCTGGGGACTACGCCAGAACAGGCATGGCCTGGACGGCAGCAAGGCAAGCTTCCCTGTGCAGCCTGCTGACGCATCTCAGCTCCAAGCTGCTAGGCGGGCAGGGACCTCAGGCTCTTTGACCCATTCATGCCTTGGCTTCTCTGCTCAGCCTACCCTGAAGGAAGCCGGAAGGGATCAGCTGTGAATGTGTTCACGAGGCTCTTCCCACCCATGTAACCTGGAAAAGCAGTCAGACGAACGCCAGCCAGTCCCCCATCAGTGACATAGGGGTGAAGGACTCGGGATCTCGCTCAGAATGGCGTGCATGCCTGCTAACAGGCTTGATCTAACAGGGCGTTTCCATCTTTCACAGAGGTGGAACTGAGCTTCTGGATCTTGGAGGTTTTCCCATGCCTGCTCTTAATGCTCTGGGGATTTCTCCCCAGCCTCAGTGTATTTTGAATGAAAGTACAGGTGTAGTTTCCTGGCATTCTTTTCACCAAGCTCTTTACTTTGCTATGGAGTGATGAGATCTATCCAAGCTGGTTTAATAAAGGCCACATATATTTCAGGACTGAATCAGGCAGGGATTTTGTAAAAATTAAATTCCATCAAATTCTCCCTTCTGCAAGAGATAGCTGGCAGATGACTGTCACAAGACAAAAGACTAATATAAACTGCCAAGCGGCTGCTTCTTTTGCATCTCATGCGACTGAAAATATTGAGGGATATTAGGGAGGAGAGATTGTGACATCTGGAGGAAACCTGGCTCTTACATCTTTTGAGAAATGAGGTAGGAAATCGGCTTGCATTTCTGATTGTATGGAAAGATTCAATATAGTACAGTACATTTTCTCTCTTGCACTCCAGAAATCAATGATGTCCTAGCAGATTTCTCATAAGAGAGTATGGGTCTCCAGTCTCATACTATGATCTCCCAACTTTGAAGTTGTCTGCAGCTATGAAATACTTCCCCTCCACTTTGCAGCCGTGGATTGACATTTTCTTGCATAATTTCCAGGTGTTTTCTGGCAAAATCCCAATGGTGTAATAATGACAGCTCTGGACTAATTAGGGTTAATCAGTCATTCAACGATAGTCAAAATTGAGCCCTAAAGAAGTGTGGAAGCACTTGTTAAAGAGCCCTGAGTAAGGTCTCTACAAGTGGGGCAGGAATCTGCTTTCTGAGTCAGGCGATGGGATGGAAGTGAATGAGAAGACTCCCAAAGTCTAAGGTTTTAGGACATCAATATCCCAGGTAGTCTTCTGGAAGAACAATGAGCGTGGACTGGGGTCTGTGGCAAGCCTACCTGCTGCAGGCAAAGAAGGCTGTGCTTGGCGCACCCTTTTGAAAGCTCCTATATTTGACATCCAATGCCTTTTGATTATCCCCTTCTGATTTTAGCTGCAGGAGTGTTTGCTAAGTACCACATAGAATCGTAGTCATGTATGTGTGGAAGGGACCTTGAGGGGTCATCTAGTCCAGCCTTCTGCACTGAAGCAGGACAAAGTAAACCTAGATCATCGTGGAAAGGTGTCTGTCCCACCTGATCATAAAACCTTCAGTGATGGGGATTCCACAGCTCCCCTGGGGAATCTATTCCGGAGCTTAGCTACCCTTGAATGTTTCCCTAACATCAAATCCAAATCAACCTTGCTTTAGATTAAGCCCCTTACTTCTTCTCCAACTGTGGGCATGGAGAACAACTGATCACCTGCCTCTTGCTACCAACTTTTTACATATTTGAAGATTGTTATTGGAACACCCCCACTCCCCCCATCTGTTCTCTGAATTTGTGGAAAATAAAATCCATCACCCTTGC
>ML685852.1:1665798-1857325 GCA_007922175.1 Pelusios castaneus
AACTCACTCCCTACTATCTCTGACCTGCCATTACACCCTACCTTTTATGAATATATGGGAATGGTGCTACTCACTAGCCAGCAAGCACAGATTAAACTTTTTGTCTCAGCGGGGCGAGGGCAGACTTAGTTCACGTTCCTACTCTGGGGAATTGACTTGAGCCAGGCTCTCCAACATCCCAGGCGTGTGCCGTAACCACTGGGCTGTGGAATCAGTCCCTTGCCTAGTGAACATTTAATTATTTATCCCAAGTGGAACAGGTCCAGCAGCAGAGAGGGTGGTCAGGGCGCTCACCTGGGATATGGGTACTGAGGCTCAGGGCCCTGCTCCAGAGCAGGCAAGGTAGGGACTGAAATCTGTTAGGTGAGTGCCCTGGCCTCTGGGCTCTTGACTGTTCTGGGCTGGGTGCTCCCTGGTGTTCATGAGAAATTTGGGAAGGTCTTAGTTTGTTTACAATGTGGTTGGTCCCAGGATATTAGAGAGTCAAGGTGAGTGAGATAATATCTTTTATTGAGCCTACTCCTACTGGTAAAGGAGAGAAGCTTTTGAGCTAACACAGAGCTCTTCTTCATGTCTGGGATGCATGCTACATGACACCCTAACATCATCAATTTATAAAAACCACCCCTCGCCACAGCTGACTCCCTGTAGAGGCCTGAACTTCTGCCCCACCACAGGACCGGACTCCATACTCATGTAGGGAGGAGTAGGAGAATGGCTCACAACAACGATCACATGGCCCACCGCTATCACATCCCCACCAACAGTGATAAAGAAAAAAGAATCATCTGACGGGACACCCCATGGCAGACGAACCCACACACTTGATCATTACATGGATTGCTGGAGAAAAAAAGAGTGCGAAATCCTTAGCAAGCATCACATCCATCACAGTCTCTTCACTGATGAGAGGACAGCTGTACAGCCCCTTAAACCAAGCCACCAGATAGTGATCAAACCAGCAGACAAAGTGATGCCCCTATAGTCCTCAGCCATGATGACTATGTTAATCAGGCCAACTGACAACACTGTTACCACCTAATATAACGAATTCAAAGAAGACCCTCCAGCACAATTCATCCAGGAATTTTGATATTATCAAATCCTTCCCCAGAAAACTCCAAGATAAACTCTACAACCTCATCCCCCACGAATCGATCCCAGGACCTTCTGCATGCTTCCCAGATATACAAACAAGTTACCCCTGGCAGACCCATCATATCTAGTCACAGCACTCTTACTGAAGAAATATCGTGACTCACAAAAAACATAACAAACAATGCACCGCGCAAAGAGCCCTCTTTCTCCAGGACACAACTGTCTTCCTCTAGAAACTCTGCAACATTAACAATCTGCCTCAAAACACCATTCTTGCTACCATGGATGTCTCCTCTCTATAGACCACTGTCGTCACAATGATGGCATCATTACTTGCCTCAAACATCTACAGGACGATGTGCGACACTCAGATATCCACCCCAATCTTATCACAAGCCACACATTCCATCCTCACCCAGAACTATTTTATATTCATAGAATCACAGAACCATTGGGTTAGAAAGGACTGCAAGGGTCATCGAACCTAACCCCTGCCAAGATGCAGGATTTATTATGTCCAATCATCTAAGACAGGTGGCTATCCATCTGTGAACCAGTGGTGTTACCAGAGCACACAGCAAATGCTTTGGCCTAACAATGGGTACAGCCATGGATTTTAGGATGGATTCCCAAGATGCCAACCTCTTCATGGGCCACCTTGAGGAAGAATTTCTGGAAAAACCCCCCACAAAACCAATGATACACCTAAGTTATATTGGTGATATTTTTGTAGTCTACACTTCCTCATGGATTTCCAGCACAAGTTCAACAATCACCCCCTATAAATTAGACGCTTGCTAGAATACTCCCACGCCAGCATCAGCTTCTTGGACACAACAATGAGCTTCAACAGGAGAACCTTGCAGACAACTATAAACCCATAGATCAGCACATTAACCTTTACAGATCTAGTTACTACCCCAATACATCAAGAGAGCTGGGATCTACAGCCACCTGTTCAGACACCACAAAACATGCCCCCAGGAAGAAGTCTGGGATATACATCTTAATACACTTACAACTGCCTTCACCAAACAAGGACACTGCACCAGACAAGGAGATCTCATTATGGAACGGGCCATCTAAATACCCTGAAAGAACCTGCTTCAATATGGAAAAAAAACCCTCTGGTGATGCGCCCATAGTTGTCACCTTCCACAACATAAAGGAACCTATACAGAGTATCGCTAAACAGTTACAACCCCTACTCATTAGGGAACATGTTGGGAAAGATATCTTTCCCGAACCCCCTCTTCTGGCCTTCAAACAACCCCCCCATGATTTCACAAGTGCATCATCAGAACCAAGCTCCTCACAGCCCAGGACACACCAACTCAAAGTGGCACCAGACCCTGCCATAACAATGCAAAACATGTAGCTATATTTCGAACAGATGCAAAACATGTAGACATATCTGCATTGCTGCAATGATCAATACCCTCCCACCTGCCCGGATACACCACCCACCTGGATCCTGACTGGGGACCGAGACTGGCCCCACTGATTGGCCGAACCACACTGTGTAAGCCAGAAGGAGGCACAGGAAATTGTCTTAGCAAACTGAGACTTCCTGACTGGCTTTTGCATTGGGCCTGACCGTTGCTTGATCCCTGGTTTGGTCCCTGGATTCTCAACCAGGCTCTGACCCCTGGCTTGGTTCTTGGTTCCTTCCTCATTGTGAATCTGACGGACTCTGGATCTGGCCAATAGGACTGACCACCCCTGCTCTGACCATTAGGTCTGACTACCCACATCCTGGTCCTGACATTATGCCCTGTGCACACTGCAGACTCTGATGACGGGACATTCAAGCTCTGCGTTTCAAAAGGTCAGGTCCATGGCTGCACATGAAAATATTTATCCACAATTACGGGCCTGGTTTGCATGTAGAATTACTGATTGCTCTTTCCACTGAGGTATTTGTGTATACGGATAGCCAGTAATGCGTCTGACTCAATTGGCATATGGAAATACCCAGCTGGCGCACACAAGCAGGGTAAAGGCATGCACATGCACATTTAGGTGTCTCATCGTTTGAGCACTTCTGCTAACGTAGCCTCATGCCTGATCTTTTGAAAATTAGGCTCTTGTTGTTCATGTGCGTCCATTGTGACTTTGTGCTGGGAGCCCAAGGAGTGATACGAAGTGGAGAATCTGACCATCCTGTGGCATTAACCCAGCAAAAAGTGACCACAAGTTCTGCAATGAGACATTCTTCATGCTAGGCAGAATCAGGCAGCCAGAGGCTTATAACATATCCAGGAACAATTTAACAAAGAGCCGTGAGTCTTTCAAATTGTCATCCAGCCTCAAACAAGTAAATCACAAAGAACCATGGGTATCTGCATGGAGCTGCTGGGAAAAGATGCTAACGCCTTCCCGATGCCCCATCACTGCAGAGCTGTGGAGAGCGGTATCTGGCCATGTCCACATTGCCCTGAGCTGGAACTTCTAGGGAATGAGGGAGATGAAATGCCACTAAATGCTAAATTGTCACTCCATGTGCTTTACAGCTGTTCTGGCCAAACTTGCAGGTTGTTCCCAGGGAGGTCCTTGTCACATGACAATGGTGGAGCATCGCAGGAGGAGTCACTTTCTTCTCACACTGAGCAAAGGGCTTTAGTGGAATAAGGACACCAGGAGTTTCCCTAAAGTGGCTCTCGTTCTTTGCTTCCCTGCAGAGCTTCTCCATAAAGTCCAGCCCGCTGGCTTCCCACTCCCGTTTCACAGAAGCAGCACCCAGAGCTTCACAGCTAATGGCTGAGATAAGTCATTTGTCCATATTCCATACCCAGGGTAAAGGCCGCAGTTCAGAGAGATGGGACAAAGGGGAAACCCGCCAGGCTCCAGAGAGGCGGTGGAGCTGTGCTCCAGTGCCTCCTGGGCTCCAGTGGCTGGAGTGGACTCTTGAGCTGCTTCCCAGGTACCATGGGTAGGTCTGCAAAGGACACATCCTCTAGCCCTGCCCTTTTTCCTGTCCCTGCTCTACAATGATTCACACTATTGGATCCCACACTGAGCATCCCTTGACCTCCTTTGCGTGGTCTCCCACATCCACTCTGCAGCTCCCCTTTGTGCCATGGACATGCTCTGGCTCCGCTGCCCTGATAGCCATTTCCCTTACCCACAGCACATTCCCTTGTAAGCCCAGCCAGTGCTGAAAGTATTCCAAGTGGGTTGCACACAGCAGGCCTAATTCTCATTTACACTTTCCTCTCAACTCTGGCTGTGAAATTCACACCCACTCTGAGGCCTGCTAACAGTTTCAGAGCAGTGTAAAGCGTCTTAGAGTGAATTAGAATCAGACCCAGAACAAATTAGAATCGATCTGTTTGGACTTGTCGACACCCCAAAGTTATTTCAGGTCAAGTTTAGTTTTTCAGGATAAACTGCCTTGTGTCCATCCAGACACCGGCTTCTGTTTTGAACCATCTGGTGTCTGAATCCATGTTAATTGATCCACTTTGGAAGTAAATTTTCCCACATCAAGGTAGATGTGGCCCCATTATATCATATCAATTGTTCCACCTCTGGAAGTCCTCCCACTGCTATCCCACACTACTTTGCTAGATTGGCCTGTCTGGTCACCTGTGTGACCTCCACTGCTCTGGGGTCATCTTGACCAGATGTCACTTCCCATTTATATGCTGGTGTGCAAACAGTTGCACCACGTTGCAACTCCCGTTCGTGGCAAATTGGCACACCAGAGTCGCACTGATTATACAACAGCCATACTCAGCACTTCCATCAGATAGTTATTTCATATGATTCTCTATGAATCAGAAAGGCCACATAACATACTTTTATGAATTTTGGTTTTAAATCATTGCTGAAATAAATGAGACAGTTATTTTCAATAGAGTCTGCAACAAGATGCCTCGTTACTGACCTAGAAAGCTGGCAGCAGCTTACAGGAAAACCTAATATTTGGCATCTGACAGCTCAAAAAGTGCGTGGGTTGGTCTCATCTGTGAAGAGATATTTTGTATCTTTTCAAGATTCTTAGTACTGCATGTTAGCTGGGAACTTCAAACAAAATATAGATGCTGGAGAAACACCAAAACTGGGCTTTGATCATGGGGGAAACATTAAAAGAGGTTTTGTTTAAAGTATTAAATTCATTTCCAAGTCTGGATTTCAGACGCCTTGGGCTCTCCAATCTCATTTTACCAACCACTAGAGGCAGTTTAATTCCATTTACCCTGCTGCAGTATCAGTGGCAGAATAAATGCATTGCAACACAGATTTTAAAATGCTACTGCAGCAAAGGAATTTTTTTTTTTTTAAAACCGCTTGAGTGGTAATCTAAGGCTGCACTTCTCAAACTTTCCGGCCCCGGGTACCCCATTTAAACTGAAAGATTGTCAGGGGCGCCATCTCTCACCGTTTTAATCAGTAGAGTTAGAACAGATTTTTTTAATCCGATGCCGTACTCTCACACAGTGCAACAATCTGAGATCCGCTGAATTTATTTGTTTCTGAAGCTCTCTGTGGTGTAACTCAGCCCCTCCTAAATGCTTCAAAATACTCTTTCTCTCTCCCTCCCCTCCTGCCCACCCTAAACAAAAAATGGCTGGATTCATTTATGAATTTGAGGTTTTTGGAGTTTGTGATTGTGAGTGTTTGTAGAAATTAATGAGGAAAAATGAATTTGAATGAATGACTCTGCACAGCACTTCTCAAAGACGAGGAAGGTGTGTTTGCCTCGGGCACCCTGAGTGGTTTCCAGCTCAGCAGCTCTGGATACCTGAACGCACCCTGCTGCTTCAATGAAACAGAAACTTTTCTACTTCTAGCCATACCTATTGCATGGCGGGCCATGCACTGTTCTTACCTTTCCTCCTTGAGGTGGCTGTGTTTTCATGATGGGTGAAATTATTCAAAGACAGGCCAATAGATAGATATAGATATAAGCGCAAAAGTATTATGTTAAAAGAACATTAAGAAAGTTGCAAAGACAAGCAATCAAAGCTTAGGAATTGCCAGATGGTCTATGCAAGCGTGTGTATGCACCATGATCTGGTCTTTAACTACATGGTTGCATACTATTTTTCCACAGGACCATCCAATGCACACAAGGGACAGTGTTCACTGAATGAGCAACTATTCAACATTTTCTTCTCTTGTGGTTCAGTGTGTGGCCTCGTCCCTTAATTCCTGCTTACTTGTGCAGGCCTTGCTCTGAAGAAGGAATTGTTCATTTCCTCGTGGCTTTTCTGCGAGGCTCAACAGTACAGCATCTGAGATCTTCACAAACATTAACACGTGTATTTTCACAGCACCCCTGTGAGGTGAGGAGGTTGTATCATCCCCATTTTACAGATGGGGATTTCAGGCAAAGAGAGTTTAAGGTCAAAAGTGTTCCCTGATTTGGGTGCCTAATTTGCTACACCTCGGATCTGGTTTTTTCAGAGTACTTAGCTTTACAGAGCACTTTATCCAGTCAAAACACAGCTCCCTTTAGGGTCAGCAGCAGCTGTAATGCTCAAGACTTTTGCCAGGGACTCAAGCTGGGCACCCGGAAAGTGAGGAACACACAGTTTGTGGCTGTTTGTGAAAATCTGGGTTTAAGTGGCATGAAAAGCTTTACACAGGAACTCTCTGGCAGAGGCAGACATGGAATCCAGTTCTCCAGGGCAATGTTCACCTGCCTTAACCAGGAGGCCCTCCTTTCTCTGCCTGCCATCCCCTGCTTCACACGCTTAGAGACCTTCCAACTTCTTTAGCAACTGAGTCAGGGATCTCACAGGTAGTAGCCTGCTTCACTCAATAACCCTGCTTCTTTGACCAAGCAGATGCTTCCTGTGCTCTGGAGGAGGCCGGGGTCCAGTGGAAAAAATATGTGATCCCCTAATTAAAGACTGTATCATAGTGCATATGCACAGAGGGGCTTGAGTCAGATTGCAAAGGAAACCTTAATTCGGGCCTTTTCTGCTTTTTGAGCGATTGACTTTGCCACCGTGACAATGTTCTTTTACTGTACTATTTTTGGTGTAATTTCTTAACTTTAAAAAAAAGAAAACTCCAAAAAGCCCAGAAATTGCATCACATGGCATTACATTGAAATCCACACGGGTCATTGGCAGGAGTGGAACCACCACGCAGACCTGCAACTTGAGCTAATAATGTGATGGGTACCAGAAATTGTCATCCGGTATGTGGCGCTCGTGTGGTGCATGAGACGCGCTGTGCCGGTGAGTTTCCCAGATATTAGCTGACAGCCAAGGTCAGGTGAGACTTGGGAATCTCGTGTTCAATTCCAGGCTCTGCAGGGGTGGGCTGTTGTGCGTACAGTCTCTGCTGCCCATTCCTGCCAAGTGTGACCCCTTCTTCCCCGTCCCTTCCAAACGGTCCCAGTCCTGTCTCTTCCCCACCCTCGCTCTTTGTCTCGCTCACCCACCTAGCCCCAGTCTCCACAGCCTCAGTCTTCTCATCCCAGTCTCCATGCCGAGGAATCCCAGTCCAGCTCCTTCAGACTCCCCATTCTAGTCCCAGTTTGCTTGACCAGCCATTCCCAGTTCCCCTAATCTTACCTCAGCCTCCTTGTCCTCAACCTCCTTGCTCAGTGAGTTCCAATTCCCCCAGGGCTGATTGGCCTGGGCTCTGGGGTTTTTTCGCCTTCCTCTGTAGCACATGGCATGGTTCACCTACCGGTGAATTCTCTGTATCTTAAAGTCCTTAGATCATGATTTAAGGAGGTAAATAACTCAGTCCTAGGTTGGTGGCCTATTGCTGGAGTGGGTGGGTGAGGTCTTGAGGCCTGCATTGTGCAGGAGGTCAGACTAGATGATCGTACTGGTCCCTTCTGACCTTAAAGTCTATGAGTCTGTCCTGGATCCTCATCTGATTTGTCTCTCTGCCCCATCCCAGCCTCCAGTCACTCCCCCACCCCCACAACACCCATGTTCTCCATTCCCAGTGAATCCCAACCACAACCTCCCATCTAGAATCCTTACCCAGCCTCAATATCCACCCCCATCTACCTCCCGAGGCTTCTTGCTCTGGTGTCTTGCCCAGCCTGTTTCAGTTCTCACTCCACAGCACATCTTTCTCTTCAAACAAACCACTTAAGTCAGCAATCATCAGAGGAATTCTGCCATGAAATCAACTGCCAGAAAATGTTACCAGTTTGTATTTATCTTATTATTTCCGCTAATCTAATCTTTTTAAATGAAGCATTTCTCTCAGCGTTGTACTTCAGTTGGTTTGGTCTGGAGAGACCTCTTAGTGCACATTTACTTTAGATCCAAAATTGGACAAAGAAGACACTCATTACCGGACAGCAAAAAGAAGAGATGTCTTGTTTTACCTGAAACTCGGAGACAGAAAGACACGTGTGCAAACATACGGGTGCACAACACCCATTGAGAACTTCCCCTCTGGTGCTAGAGCCTCTTTAAGCTGTCTCTCACAAGCTATGAGATCTGTCCTGCACAGATCCCCACTGAAACTTGAGTGTGATTTGTGTCCCCCAAAGGGCCTGGAGCTGCAGGATGGGGAGATGGAATGTCCAGGGGGCAGGGAGAGCCGTGCTTTAGATCCCGTCTAGTGTCTCTACGGTGCACCCCTCAGGTCTCAGCCCTGCACTTCTCTTGGTGGACCCTAGGATCCATCAGCGCTGGGCCTGGATTGCTGGGCCACAGCCCCCATTTTCCAGTCGCGTTAACGTAACAGGTCCACCAGGGTTTGGTACCTGTACAGCCTTTCCATCCAGGGAGCCATGATCAGAGAGGCAATTAAAGTGACTCCAGCCCATCATCTTCAAAACCCAGAAGTATTCATTCACCCCATGGCACCAGCACTCACAGCAGAGGGTACCATAGAGCCATAGGGTGAGATGGGACCACAAAGGTCATCTACACAGCAATGGTCTAGACGCCATTCCCCCTTTCCTAACCTTTAATCTTTCGTCACAGGCCAATGAATGCCATTCAGTCAAGTCCCCATCACTGGGAGGTGAGACACAGCTGCATTATCTCCATGTTTCTCTGGCCTCATCTGCACCACGAGACAAGGGAGCGGTTTCCACGCTCGTGTACACACTCACACTAGCCCTCTGACTAGCAACGTAGCCCACCTGAAATCAGTTTCCGTTAGGGCCTCAGGTCAGCAGTTCTCCGCTTGCCATTTGCAGCAGCTGTTTCTCTTGAGACCAGCCCATTGTCTAACGAGACTTTTTCTGTTTCTTGCAGCAATGTAGAGACGGAGAAGTTGTGTGGTAAGTAGGGCTGTCAGCTCTGTGCTTCTAAATGAATTCGTTTCGGGAGATGATTTCAGAATTGCTGGGACGCAGCTGGTGCTAGGCGCCGTCGGAGACAGGACGCTGGGCTGGACGGAAGTCAGACCAGTCACTATTTGTGCACCTCAGCCAGTTGTGACAGGATAATGTTACCGGAACTCTGCAAGTGGAAAAACACAGGAGTTTCTCCTGGGTGGGACATTTCGATCCATGGGAAGAAAGGGTGTTCTGCTCTCCCTTACACCAGTCAGTCTGGAGTCCGTGCGCTGATTTCAGTGGGATGAACACGAGTTAGCAGAGAGCAGAATTTGACCTCGATTCATTGTCTGGCACCACCAACGCCTGCTATGTATAAAACGAGCCTCAGCTGCCGTTCCAGGTGAAGCAAGGAACGAAATAGCCCAGTAGCGGTTTCCTGGGAAATAGGCTGGAGACAGACCTGGAAGGAATTGCTTTGAATTCTCTCATCTTGCTCTTATTTGTCCCACTCCAGATTATTTCTCAGAGCACCTGGGAGAATACAGACACGTGCTTTCTGCTCTGGAGGCCCTGAACACTGCTGTCCTGGCTGCCATGGAGAAAACCAAACTGGTAAGAATGGGGTCTTACAAAATCCTTGACTTGACCGCAAGGGGAGCGGAGAACACATCAGTGCAGTGAAAGCTGTGTCTTTCTAGCGAGTCCTTCCAGGGCCTCAGGTTCTTGCTTAACGCACCCCGTTGGGAATGTCAGACCTTGGGTGAGTGTGTTAATGATGATACAGCTAACTGGCTAGTGTGTATATGTGCCATGGCCCACTAGTGGATGACCCTGGAATTGTTCAGCTGTGTGTCATAGGCCCCATATGGCTAGCAGACCGTGCAGGTTCTAACTGAGCCAACTGGTGGGACTTGTATGTTTGGAATGGAGAAATCTGAGCTCTGTCCCTGCTGTCCCCAGGAAATTCTGAGAGCTGGTAGGGAGGATGCAGCACAGGGTGATGTCCGAGGAGGCTCCTGGCTCGTCACAATGTGAAAACCAGGCTGTTGCAGGGCTGAACTGGCCATCGATAGAATATGGGCTGGATGGACACAGCAAAATGTGCATCCCTGCCTCACCGGGCAGGCAGCATGTTCTCCTGGTATGAAAACCAGCTGGTTTTCAGTCCCAGCAACAGGCTTTGAAAGCACAGAGGCAGCATGGGATGGGGGAATAGGGAGGGTAGGTCCTTGCACGCATTTAGCTAATGGGTTCTGTTCAGGGATGGATTAAGGGGCCGGGGCTGCCCATTTTCATGGCCATTCTCCCCCCTCCTGCACCTTTGGGCCTGGGACCTTTTTTCCCACCCCACTGTGGCAGCCAGCCTGAGGGTGGGGCAGCCCTGCCCAGCTGGTGATGTGGGGTGGTGTCTGGGTTTGGAGAGCCCCCCTGGCTTGTGCTGTAAGGGGGCCCATAGCCCGTTGGTCCTGCAGGGAAGGCAAGATCTAGGGTCTGAGGCCACATGGTGCTGCAGCGGGAGTCAGGGGACAGGACCTGCTGGGACCCACGGCCTGGGGGTGCTATGGCAAGGATGGGATCTGGGGGGCTCTCAGGCTAGAGGCTGCGGTGCTCCTGCCCCACTCGGCTGGTGGCTTGGCCGGGGCCAGGTTCTGCTGGTTTGTGGGCACTCAAGGGGCTTGTTTGAGTTTCTATTCTCGGAGCATTCCTGCAGCAGGGAGAGGCAGTAACATGGCCTTACATTGTTGGGTCTGCACACTCCTGTGTCTTTTGTACTGGGAACTGGCCCTCCTTCAGAAACGAGGGGCACGTGTGCACCTGCTAGTGAGCACACACTAGACAGCAAGTCTTTCCATCTCCCGAGACGCGCACTGCCTTCCCTGGGACAAGCCGTGGGGCGCTCAGTCAGGTGGCCTGGGAGAAGTTCTAGGCATGGTTTGTGCCCTTCCTGCAGGGAGCTGTGCGGGGAGGGCAGAAGCTCATTGTCTAACGTTATCGGCAAGAGGAACGAAAAGTAACCCACCAAGCTGGGCTGGTGCTGGCCCGAACCCTTCCATCACGCCCAGCTTCGCATTTCTGAGCCCCTTTGGCACGGGACAATGCATCATCCCTCCCTGCCTTTCTTGACCCCATTATGTGTTCACCTGCCTTCCCTGCTAACCCAGCAGTTTTGCTGGCATAAGCATGAACGTACTCAAGCCCCACAGGTCAGGTTTGGGTTATCCAGCCTCCTACTGGCAAAACCCCCTCTTGGCTCAGTGTCACATATGGGTTATTCTCTGGTGGTTTAGGTCCCCCCCACAGGAAATGGAGCTGTCATATTTCAGATGTCACCATCACCTCCAAAGTCTACATCCCCCCCCACCCTCAGGACAGTTGATTTTCTGTGCGTAAAGTTTTATAAAAGTTTGTGCATAAAGGTCTATTAATTAGACACAGATACAGAGAGAAGGAAAGTGTTTCCAGACACTGTATTTTGGAATGAGTTAATTCACTGAGTACTCGTGTTTCTACAAAGGACAGTGCAGTTACTTCCTGCTTCATGGTTAGTACCACCTGATATACTCCGCCATTTACCAGTCACTGGTTTAAATAGCCCAGTGAGCAGGGAATCGTAATTCACAATTGCCATAGGGGCCGTTCAGCACACCACTTAGGCCCCTCGTTTTCTTAAATTAACTTGTCACTTTTCTTTATCACCTCTTAGTTCCCTGAGCTTGAGCAAATTATCTCCCAAAGTTCTAATCACTTAAAAATCCACGGACATTTCGATGGATAACAGAGGCTACAAGGCTAGTGTAAAATGCTAGATTTCAGTCCATGGAGATACAATGCACTTAGAGGATCTTTTCCCCAGGAGGGTGGTGAAACGCTGGAGTGGGTTTTTCCCCAAGGAGGTGGTGGAATCTCTATCCTTAGAGGTTTTTAAGGTGCAGCTTGACAAAGGCCTGGCTGGGATGGTTAGTCAGAATTGGTCCTGCTTTGAGCAGGGGGTTGGACTAGATGATGTCCTGCGGTTCCTTCCGACCCTAATCATGATTCTGTGATCAGTGTTAAACAGTATGAGACAATGGAGGGTTTTTCCCTAGGAACTGGATCAGGGAGGGAGCTAAACTCTGTTTCTTTTACTCAGGTTAATTGTCACATGTGAGGAAGGAGGGTCAGGTTGGGATTGATTATCAGTGGCCGAAGTAGACAGTGGTGGTTGAAGTCTGGTTTCTTATTGAAGTAATGCGCCCAAAGGCCAAGCCATTAAAATCCACTAGTGACCACATAAATAACGAATTCTAAAAACATCAGGGTGCATTTTCCAAAAGCTGGGGAGCGATTTTTCAGGGAGATTTAGGCTCCTAAGTCACTTAGACACTTGATTTTCCCCACTGCTTCTTTCCTTCCTGTGCCTTAATCACATTCCCTCTTCACTCAGGCTGGCATTTTCCAAGGAGCCCAACGCCCATTACTTGGGATTATAGCTTATTATGGAGAGCTGGTCAAAACCCACCAGAGTTAAGGCGCCATTACTGTTTCCATTCAAACCTCCTGTTTTCATTCATCTGTAACTTTCAGAAACTTTTGCTTTTGGGGCTGAAATTTTCCAGGCTTGGTCTCTGTCTCAGGAGAACTTGGCTGGGGGGGAGGTGGCAAATCCAGTCCAAGTGTCTTGAAGTTAGAGGACAGAGAAGAGAATAGTTTTCCTGATATTAAAAAATGGGAAAAATGTGTGTTCATTTTTTTAAATAGACCGTAAGTCAAAATGGCTGGGGATTTTCAGTTCCAATTTGGCAGGAAGGTAACCATTCTACAGGAGCAGTGTGAGGCTTTGTTCTGGAGGGAATTGGTGCTGATGTGATTGGAAACCACAGGCAGTACGTTTTTTGCTAAGCAGTTTATCTGCACACCCAATGAAGGATGCATTGCACTTATGTGCGGAGCAATAAACTCAACTACTAAGTTTCCCAAAGTGCCACTTGCTAGCTAGTTCAGAGAAACAGAAGATACATCCTGTGTCCGCATTCCTCGCCGTGATCCTCTCTTTACCTACAGGAAGGTGTCTGAAGCCAATAAATGCAGAATTCTCTCCTCATGTCTTCCATAATCCCTTGCACGTTCCAAACTTTATTTAATGGTGCTTCTTACCACCCGCTAAGCTCCTGTTTAACACGTGAGGCACAGAGAGAACAAGGGACTTGACCAGTCACAGAGAAGGCAGATTGTAACCCAGTTCTGTGATGTGCAGGAACTAACGATTAGATCACAGAACCTCTTAGGAAGGCTGCTTTCCATCCACAGCATGTACTTAGTCCGCTGGGATGGGAAGCGCTCTGACTCAGCTCCTTTTCTCCAGTGCGATGAGTTCAATGGAGGGGAAAGCAGCACTATGTAAGTGTAAAGCAGTGTCATGAAGTCCATTTTACAGGTAGAAAAGTTGAGGCTCAGCAAGGTTGTGATGCAGGAGCACTTCACAGTCTGGCTTTGCCACTTACTTGCTGCATGACCTTGGTCACATCACTGAACCTCTCTTGACCTCAGCAGCCTGGTCTGAAAAACTGAGGTTCTCATGCTTGGCACAGCATTTTGAGATCTGGAGATGAAAAAATGCCGCCTGTGTGCAAAGCCTTTGGGCCCAGATCCTGAGAGACTTAGGCTCCTAACTTTCATTAAGTCTGTGGACATTAGGAGCTTAAATATCTTTTGGGATGTGGGTCGTGACAAGTGTTTTACAGAAACAGTCAGTGTATTGTTTGCTTGGTTAGCACTGGAGTTCTGGGAAAGGCATAGGCCTCTTGTCTAAAAAGACAGGGCTCTTCTCCTAGCTTTGACATTTATTTGCTGTTTGATCTTGGCCAAGTCACTTAACTTCACAGTTACCACAGATCTTCTGCATCAACCTCATTCATTCCCTCCCCAGAGAGCTTTCTACATGACGGTGGGAACACATCCAGTGCAAATCCGTGCAACGGCTGTACTTTTGCTCCAGTATTTGCTGTGATTTTGCTGTCCACACACATTCCTGTGAATAAAAACCTCACTCATCTTTACACCAAAAACCGACTGAATGGTCTCAGCCGTGTCTTGCGGCTAGTGCTTAGCGATACCGCACAGAATGTAGCTGATTCTCAGAGACGTCCCAGGGATTGGAAGATAAATATAGCTGTGCTTTCTTGGGAAGGTGAAAGATGTCCTGGAAATGGAAGTTGGTATAATTAGGCTTTATTAATGTAGCACCCAGGAGGCTAATTTTCTGTTTGTGGCGCTAGGTTGCTTTTGTTTTTCTCTTTAGGATTGCTAATTATTCGAGACGAATCTCTGCAAACAGCCTGTTGTCCTCTGGTAAATGGGAGAGCCACATCCCAGTGTTTCTGGAGGGGGAAGTGTGTGTGGGCGATTAGCTGTAAGACGGAGCCACATATAACAGCCCCAGAAGCTGCCTTCAGGTCATGCTAAGGCTTATAAAGCAGCCGACAGAACTCAGGAGGTTGGCGACCGAGGCAGGAACGTCCCTTTGCAGAGGAATGTCTGGCAGAGTGTGCCACGTCTCACAGGCTCACCAGGCTTTGTATGAGCGTGTTACCAGCGTAAAGGGCCGCAGTATCTTAATGAATGTATGTAACAGACATCCCTCCTTCTTGCTCTCCGGCACACTTAGGGTGGAATTAGCCTCAGTGTAGTGAGCCTCGGAAGACCTTCTGCATCACTTTGGGAGGACTGAATGTGGACGTATAAAAGGGTTTCACAGGTAATGCCTAGGAGGAAACCCCTCCTGGGACAGCACTGAGCCACTAAAAACATCAGCAGGACAGGGTATGTGCTCACTGGAAGGGTGAAAGCACTCTCAAGTAACCAAGGCTGGAGTTCATAAAGTTGCTGGTCCCAGGCTGGGCCTCCCTTCCCCGCTGGATTCGGGGTACGATGGCTCTCCGAACTAGAAGGGAAAAGGAGGCTGAAAATGTAGTTCCCCGTAGCAGCCATGACAGCACTCCTGGCCTAGGGAGAGGCGTGCCGGGAAATAAAGGCGCTGTATAAACAGCCCCTTTCTGGGATGAGATCTAGAAGGAAGCAGGCTGGACCCCTGGGGCCGTTCAGATTTCTGGCAAACAAATTCTTCGTTCTTTGTTTGGCTGATGCAGTTGTGTTTTGCGGCTGACGCCTCTGCAGAGAGCAGCTGGATGGACTGGGATAAAGCCCCAGGCAGGGTCATTTTCAGTGTTGTTTACACCCTGAGATTTGCCTTTATTCATTGTCCTGACCCATTTCTGGGGGGCCAAATCTGGCAGAGAGACTGTCTGGCAAGGGGCAGCTCAGCAGCTACTGCAGACCACAGACAGCTCAGAAGAGGCTGGTTTGGAGAGAGCCCCGGGGGGGGAGGGGAGGCCAAGCAAGGGGCCATCATCAGATCTGTACATCTGCTGTGAATCCCCCACCCCTCCAGAGCAGTGAGAGGGTTGGGGGAAGTTGTGAATTCAGGCACCCCAGCTCCCACTTAGCTCCCTGCACTGAAATCTGTTTGTAGGGAGAGGTGAGTTTCAGCCAGAGTGGAACGCTCCCTAGCAGGCCTGATGGGGAACTCAGCAACAGACCATTGTGCGTTGGCCAACGCAAAGCTGAAGTCCCCAGATCAGGGGTGAGTGGCTCTAGGGCTCTCAGCTGGGCAGTGGCAGACTCAGTTCACGTTCCTGCTCTGGGGAAGTGACTTGAGCCAGGCTCTCCCACATCCCAGGCATGTGCCGTAACCACTGGGCTGTGGAGTCAGTCCCTTGCCTACTGAACACTTAAGTATTTATCCCAAGTGGAACAGGTCCAGCAGCAGAGAGGGTGGTCAGGGATGTGGAGACCTAGGTTCAAATCAGGCAAGGTAGGGACTGAAATCTGGGAGGCCCACATGTCAGCTGATTGCCTTGGCCGCTGGGCTCTTGGCTGTCCTGGTTTTTTGATGAAAAATCTGGAAGTTCTCAATTTTATTCCACATTGGAATGGAGATAGATATTGAAACCTTGACGTTTCCCCCATAATATAAATCTGGTTTTCCGGGTCCCCTCGTGTCGACCTGCCATGACGTAAGCCGAGTTGGTGATCAGACCAGTTTGCCTGCTGAAAAGGAGGCTAAGGAAGTGCAGCCTTATAATGTTGTGCTGCTGGACTGGGACTCTGGAAAGCTCAGCTAGTCTTCCTCCTGCCACTGGCTTTCTGGGTACCCTTGGGCAAGTCCTTTTGCGGCTCTGTGCCTCAGTGTCCCCATTTGTAAACTGGGGATTAAGATGTGGGCCTTCTTTGTAAAGTGCTTTGAGACTGACAGATTAAAACCTAGACATCTTTTGTTATGTACTCCTTTGTGCTGCTTTAAATAATTCATGAACACCTTTTATCCTGCGCTTGCTTGTATCGAATCCCAGTAGCGTGTCTTTATTTAAATGGGCTCCCATTGTAATGAAAACCTGAGACACAATTTTGCACTTCCCCACCTGCATCGTTAGACATTGCGTGGAGTCCTCCCACTGAACCGGAGTCTCGGGTGAGGGGCAGGACCCGGTCGGCAGCGAGTGGCATGGTTGGCTGGTTCACTGGATGGGCTGGTCTCTTGGAAGCTATGTGGTGCCAGTCTTAACCGTGCATGTATTGTCTGGTACGCTGGAGTTTAGTGGCGATCTGGCGCACTGGAGTTGGGCAGTGATGTGACCCATTAATGGATCACAGTTTGTTGTGGAGAAACCCTGCATGATCTCTGGCACTGTTAATATTTAATAGCGCTGAGCACTCGAGCGCTGGATGCTTCGCATTAGTAAGTAAAAGTGAAGGGACACATTCTGCAGTCCGTTATACCAGTGCAAATCAAGAGTGAACACCATAGACTTACACGCCTTTATTCCAAATGGACCCCAGTACAGCAACGGGCAAAATCTGGGCCAGGGTCCCTACCCTGAAGAGATGATCCGTATTCAGGACAACAGGGGAGGGTCAGAAACAGAAGTGGGCTGGGTGGTGGGCAGGCAGGATACACAGTGCTAGAAATCCATGTACTCGTTTGAAGCATGGACACAGCTTGATAGTTCTCTTGTTTGTTTGTTTAATAATTATTAGCCTGTCTGTTGGGGGGCAAGGGGGACTCTAGGAGTCGCACTCCCTCTGCCTGGGTGATTGACGTCTATGTTCATCAGCCCTTTTCCTGATCAGCACCCACGGCTCCTGGTGGAGTGGGAGCATGTTAACTCCTGAAATTAAAGTGGGGAGAGGCTCCATTTATCCACCCGTGCGTGCCTCTGCATCCCTACCGATCTCTGTAGTGAAGGAACGTGGGGACTGATACAGATCCATTTGGTGAGCAGCCTGTCTCTGACGGAGCCCTACCCCACGTGTTTCAAAGGCACTGGAGTGCGAGTTCCCTCCTCAAGTTGTCATTTGGGCCCGATGTTGATGGGGCTGTAGGCATGATGGCAGAGGCAGAAAAAAGGTGTGGCCAGGGCATAGGTGTGTAAGAACACTCCCGTGACTGCGTGTGATGTACACTCGCTGTTACCCCTACTTCACACAAATGTGTAAGGATTGCTCTTGTAGGGAACTGAGAAAGCAGGCAGCCCTGAGAGCCAGCCACTAACCAAATGCACCCAAGGCCTGTAGAGAAATGGTCTCCAGCTACTCATGGTGTGGCTGGGGCTGGCTCTCCACGGACCTACTGTAAATCAGAAGTAACTCCATGTACTTCAGTGGAGTCATAATGGTGTAAAACTGGTGCAGGGGTGATCAGAAGCAGGCCAGTGTTTCTGCCAGCCCAGAAACCCGCCGGGCTTGGTCTCTTCAGCTTAGGGTTGCCAGGTGTCTGGTTTCCGACCAGAAAGTCCGGTCGAAATGGGAACCTGGGGGTGTCCAGTCAGCAGTGTTGACCAGACCGTCTGGTGGCCTGCGCTAACCGGCCTCCGCCACTGGAGGATGGAAGGAGCAGCAGCGGCTGCCGGAGTCTGTTGCTGCAGATGCTCAAAGGAGAGAGCTGGCTGGCTCCCATACTGGGCACCGCCACCGCTGTGGGAAGACGTGATCCTCTCTGCCCCTCCCCACACTCCACTCTGCCCCCATTTCCCCACGCCGGTCGGGATTGCCCTGCTGTGCCCCCGTTTCCCCACTTCAGCCGAGAACCGACCCCAGCCGAGCTCCGCTGTGCCCTGATTGGGCAGGCAGGCTGCACACCAGCTCCTCCAGCCCGGCTCTGCAGGTGGCAGGTGAATGCCCAGGAGGATGGAAAGAGCAATGGGGGGGGGGGGAGATGTGGAGTGGGGCTTCATGGGAGGGGGCGAGGCAGGAGTGTTGAGTCTTCAGCAACTAGAAGGTGGCAAACTATGAAGTTTGGCTGCATCAGGAATAACCAAGCGCTGTTCTCAGCTGGCCTGCACTTTCCTCTCTACCAGCTTGTGCACATTGGTGTGGGTGAGAGCCAGCACCGAGGCCACTGGCTGCAGCCGTCTCCAGAGCATCTGCCTCTCACCCCTTCATGTCACAGCTGTTCCCAGGGCTCTGCCCGGGGCCCTCCATGGACACAGAACTCGACAGCCCAATGCCAGGGAAGCGGCTCTGTCGAGGGCCCCGTTGTTTAAACAAGTGGGAAATGCTGAAGCGAAACATCCAACTCGCATGCAGGGAGAAGTGGTAGCAGGATTTGGGCCTCCCCCAGCGGGAATTGCAGTCGACAGTGGAAGGAAGGAAGGAGAGTGCATCTCATTAAACAGGACTGTGCGGCTGGAAAGACTACTCGACATGTAGGGCAGAGATGTTTGGATTCTGGAACGATTCCATCCCGGGAATAAAATGGATTGCGCTCAACAGTGCAGTGGATGAATGATGTATCTTTTCCAATTGGGAGCCAATAAATTAGCATGCTGTACCTTCCCTCCGGCGCTGATCCTGGGGAGAGTCCTTGGGTAATTAGTTCCAGACAGCTTTTGCAGTAAACAGAAGAGTGTGTGAGAATCAAAGAAATGCGAAGGAATGATGTTGCCAGCAATTTCCAGGCCAAAACCCTTAGTTAGATAGAAGAAGACTGTGCACAGATGGAGTCACTCCAGAAATCCCCATCCCACCTTCGGGGCCCCGCCCAGACTGATGTCCTGTTCCCTTTGTAACAGTCTTGTATTTGCATTTCCTTATAGCGGGGGCAAAAAGAGATTGAAATAGCAGGGGGAGCGCTCGCCATAGCAGCCAAGGAGGAGAGGCCATAGAGCTGATGAGGAGCACTGCTTAGCTATAGTTTCATCAGAGGGTGGGAAGCTGTTCCCTCCCTCCCCATATCTGCCAGCCCTGCTCATGTCAAGTCCTGGAGACACAGAGAGCCGGTGTTGCCGTCCTAAAACCATGCCAGAGATTCTCCAACTGCCGAGAGGAGCCGGGCGTCCCAATGGCTCAAGCAATCTCAGGCTCCATGGAGAGCAACCCTTTCAAAGCAGGCTAGTTCTCTGGCTCTGTTGCCGGGCTGACTTGAATCTCAGTGCCTGCTTCTAAGCTGCCTGGTAGCTGGTGGATCAGGGTGTGCAGATGGCAAATCCCAGACCCTGGACTCCAAATAACGGCCATGGAATCCAGCCTTCCTGCTTCTGGCCCACCTCCAGGCCCATGGGACATGCCTGGTTAGCCCCAAGCTCCCCTCACCTCCTGAAAGGCTTTGTGACCCATCTGGGCAGCCAAGGCCGTGGCCCATTTAGTTGCTTCTCTAAACGATGCTCAGTCCTGGCCTGGCAGGCCAATGAGGAAGCTGTTTGAAAGCGCAGAAGGATGTATGCCTGCAATAACATTGCCTTGGCCAAGGGATCTCTGAGAGACTTGGAAGGTGAGACTCCACGCTCCCACTCCCTTTGAGAGGAGATCCGGCTGTGTCCTGGCATGCCTGACTGTGATCGTTTTATGAAGACTTGGACTGGCTTCAATTAACGGCTGCGTCCTCTGGGATTTTTGTCTCCTGACAGAAATATTTCCCACTCCACGTAATCGGGGCTACTCAACGGATTTGGGCAAGCATTCCCAAGTAAGCCATAAACCCCTCTTCTCTTCTCTTCTCTTCTCTTCTCTTCTCTTCTCTTCTCTTCTGGGAGAGATGGCGCTTAGCCCGTGCAATACGATCTGCAGCTACTATCTACTCTAGAAATTAGTGTTAATTATTGTGCAGAACTAGGCTTCGTGTCCGTTCTGCGTCACTCTAAAGAAGGGGTCTTTCTGTGCTACGGGTGAGGCAGTCGTACGTGGTTCTCCACTGGAGGGTGCTCATGGCAGAGGGGCGGCCAGGCTAAATTGGAGTGAGCGGTGTTGCACCCCGTGTGTGAGTTTCCACGCGCTATTGTCCGGCGGGGAGCAGACTCAAAGCAAAGGTGAGGCTTGATCCAAAAACAGTGAGCACTCTTGTAATACAGTTAGCGGCTTAGCAGTTAATGATACCTACCTCTTGTAGAACACTTTCCATGAGCCGATCTGAAAGCACATCCTAGTCGTTCATGTATTTGTCCCCACCCACCCTGTGGCCGTGCCCACACTGTCTCTGGTGGTGAGCCTCCCAGCCCGGACCCAAGAGGTGTGTTAAAAATAGCTGGGTAGACATGACTTGGGCTCTCGAGCCTGCAGGGGATTTGTTGAGCTTAGCGCCAGCGTCTACACAGCTATTTTTAGCACATTAGCATGAACCCTGCCTACATTTGGGGACTCAGTCCTAGGTGCAATGTAGACATGCCCACAGGACTAGGGCAGGGCTGTTATTCCCATTGTACAGAATGGGAACTGAGGCACAGAAAGGCTCCGTGACGTGCCCATGGTCTGCGTCTCCTAGGGCCTAACAACCGGACCCACCTTCCCCTCCAGAGTTACTGAAAACAATCAGTCACGTTACGCTCGAGACCTCAGCGTGGGAGGAGGCAAAGCTGGCTTTATTGCTTCAGCCCCTTGCAATCTCCCAGCTCTGGTGGGAGGCGCCTCTGGTTCCAGTGGCTGTAAACTGACGGATAAGCCTCGGTCTAACCCGCTGCAGCAGGTGAATTCCAGCCTGTCTATGGCTTCTCACTAAGAGTGGCTGTCTGGCCATAGACATCTCCTTTCTCTGCTCCGCGAGTGGCCGCAGGGAGCACCGGTCACTACAGTGGGTCGAAGGCCATGTGTTGACTCCCAGTGAGGCGCAGATGTGGCAGCAGCAGGAACCGAGGTCATCATCCCTAAATCTCACCGCTGCAAGGTAACTACAGCTTCTCTTCCCCGGCGCCATGGACGGGTGGAGATGACACCCCCTTGGGGAGAAGAATTCCCTGCCAGCTGGAAGGTGGCTGTTAGCCCCGTGGAATCCAGGTGCAGCAGAATGAAATGTCATCGATTTCACAACCGTTATTCACATGGAAGACGTTCACTCATTTTAATTTGGGGAAACGGCGGCTCAGGAAAAGGGGCAATATCCTGCCCAAGCTCTTGCAGCAAGTCTGTGGTAAGGCTGAGGCCGGGACTCTATCCATTGGGCCGTGCTGCCTCCTGCCCTTGGGCTGGAGACCAGTGGGCTGTAGTGACGTTCCTCCACGAGCTTGTCCGACACGTGAGCTGTGCACACACATGTGGTTCCCTATAAAAGCCTAGCTAATCTATCACCCCGATGACCAGGGCTAAACATGCCCTCAACAAGTGTTAGGCTTGAGAGAGACAGGATCCTCATTCTGTATATTCCATGCGGCACGTGCACCATTCCTCCCACACAAACATTTCGATGGCACTCTTGGAAACACCAGCATTGATGGGGTTAAATTCAGTGCTTTCTTTTAGGGCTTGCAAAATTATGGAGCCATCATCTTCTCCCTGCGTCGGAGTGAGATGCCATAGGAATTGGAAACTTTCTACTGATAACATCAAGGGAATCTGTTCTGGACATGCGCGTTCTGGAGATCAAATCCACAGCACCCAGCAAGGGGCAAAGTCTGACAGGCTTCTGGTATTGTACAATGATTCATTTCTCCTCCAGTCTGAGTGACCCAGCGCTCACACCGAGTGGGGAGCCTGCAAGGTTTTTGAAGGAGCTAGCCAATTCGTGAGGTTCCTCTCCCCGCCTTGTTCTGGTCAAGGCTGTTTGAACACAGCAGCCTGGGCTGTCATTTGATTTGAGACTCGCGAGTCTGAACAGGCTGGAAATTAGCAGTGACTCACTGCAGGGAGAAAGGAAAAGTTACCACGTTCTCTTATATTCCTCTCCGGTGCATGCATGCACTCCATCTGCCCATGGGACGGGGTCTCCTTCCCCCTGTCCAATGTAGGGGCTCAATTCTGCAATGCTTAGCACTTCCTCCAACTTTATCTACACAACAAATTTAGGTTAGCAGAACCACATTGCTTAGGGCTGTGAAAAATTTCACGGTGTGCCATGTAATTAAGCCAACCTAACCCCTGGGTTAGAGGCCATTACGTTGACAGAAGAATTCTTCCATGGATCTAGCTCCTGCCTGCCGGGGAGATGGATTACCTGCAGTGGTGGGAGAAACCCTCCTCTTGCTGCTGTGTCTACACCGAAGCACTACAGCAAACGTAACATATGGAAAACCATGGGCTCAGTGTATGCTGACGGAAGGTGCTTTTCGGCCAGTGTAGGGACACCGCCTCCCTGAAAGCCATTAGCACTGCTCCGTCAACATAGCTGGGCGGAGCTCAGAAGAGAGACCACTTCTGGCCGCCAACAGTCGGGAGACAGGGTGAAGAGGGGTGTGGTGGGGAATGGCAGAGGAACCAGTGAGGGAACAAAGGAAATGCGGGAGCATTTGAACCGCTTCTGAAACCTCAGCACTACCTGCTCTTCTTGATGCTCCGGTGAAGAGCCTGGTCACATTCAGGTGTGTATTAAGCCGGGCATATTGATTACCTGCTTTCTGCATTTGATCTCCTGTAAATCACACAAGCAAATACTTCCCATGGCCCTTATTTGCATGTCAAATACAATTGCAATCATTTTGCATGCAAATTAAGCCCACAATTGGGTATGTGTTTTGTGTACAGAACTGCAGCCCTAAATTGTCTCAACCAGGCCTGTGGTGTGTGTGTGACAAGCTGTCCCCCACGTACACCCTTGAGGTGTGACCTGTGTGTCATTCATGTTCACCCATCCAGTGTAATTGTCTTTTGCCTGATGCAAAGTATGTCTTGTACGGCGTTTTTGGAACGCTCATGGCAGGCTCTACATTACTCTTATGGTAGCGTGTTTCCTGCGACATCCTACGTACGTACAGATATGAAACTCTGCCAGGTCATGTCCCCAAATATGTCTCTCATGGCTTGAATAGATGCAGACAAACACAGAGCTGTGTCTGCACACCCAGTGGAGCCATGCATACAGGAACGATGGCTTGGCCTAAGCACCTGTGAGAACTTTGCCTCAAGTGAAAGGAATCACAACCATTGCCAGGCATGGCCGATCACCTGATCCCAGCGGGTGGAGGAATTGGTGAAACTTGTTAATAGAAAGAGGCACCCTTGTCTTGAGGTTCTCCCCTGGAATCTGGCACCAAGCAACACCAAGGACTGGCACCTACCCACAGGGAAGAGGGTGGGGGGGATTCTGGCTGCAAATCAGCACAGCCAACCTGTGCGGTAAACTGAAAATACATTGGAAAAGTGACATTTAGAATCGAATAAGAATGATCTTTTATTTTATTCTGACTAGCTCCTTGACTTAATAATTATTTGATTTCTATTACTCTGACTTGGAATCACTTAAAATTTTACTGTAGTCAACAAACATATTTGTTTGATCTGAAGCAGTGCAATGTGGATTGAGGATGTGTGGCGAGACCTCACTTGGAGTGACAGAGCTGGTGCATGTCAATTACTTTGATACATTGACGGACATGTGTCAATGAGCTTGCAGGGTGCCGTGGGCAGCACCGAACTCTGCAAGATGGCATTTTTCCAGGGTTGTATCTAGGACTGGGCATTTTTGCTGAGGTCTATCCTATGTGGCTAGCTAGAGCGCTCCTCCATTGGGTGAGGGACTGATTACACACAGGAAGCTGGGCATGAGCTGACCTGGAAGTGGGGGTTCAACCCCGTACAAACCTGCCTGTCTGCACACAAACAGGCATTTAATGCTACATAACTATGGAGAGCCTTTGCTTATCAGTTTAATACTTCATTGTCTTCCATTCCAAATGGTTGGGGGCCTGCGAGGGGGTCTGAGAAGACAGGACACAATTTGAAATATCGCCCTTCCAATATCAGCCTGTATTTTGCCTCCTGAGTGGTATTCCTGATCATGAAAGAATTTCAGCGGGAAAGACTGGGCTGAGTTATCTGAGTGTATTGTGAGGACAGATATGATGCTTGGGCCCCGGAGCTCTCTCCGCAGAAAGAGAGGCACTTCAACCTTGCAGAAGTCGGTAAGTAATGGATTCTGGTTTAGTCCCTCAGTCATTTGAGATGCTCAATGTCCTTCCTCCTGAGCCCCAGCAGAGGTGACAATGCTTCTGTCTCGGACTGTAGGCTGATTGCATCTCACCCAAGAGTAGGGAGTACATCCTGTACCATAAAGGGACCCCCTCCATCCAGGAAACGCCCCTCATCCAGTTCAAAGACCAGATCTCTAGAAGCCAGACTGAACCCAGGATCTTACATTGTGGCACCTCTGCTTTTCCGTCTCCTTGCCTCCTTTCCTTTCTCCCGTAGGGATGAGGCTGGTGCTGGGGCAAGCCAGGATTGCCAGCTAAGGATTTCCCATCTCTGGTGGATGGCTGTCATGAGGAGGTGGCACAGCCTGCAGGAGGGAGTGGTTATTTGAGCTGAAATGCACAGAGCTGGTCTGGAAAGTAAAAAGTCTTCCCATTACTTCTTTCTTACTGGTATGAGGCAGAGTAGGTGACTATCCATGGTCAGGATATTCCTATGAGGCCAATGAAAAGTCCCTGAGGATCTTACCCAAATCCAAATTTTCTGTTCTCTTTTCCCCTGCTGTGGCAGCAGAGGATGCTGTGCATGTGGGTGTGTTTGTGAGTTGTGTCTATGGTAGGAGAATATTACGTGTGTTTTCCTCTCTTCTTTTCTGTATTATTTACTCCATTGATCCCTCTTGCTGATGGTTGTAAGGTCCATGGGGCAGGGACTTTGTCCGGTTTTATATAAACTCATAGACTTTAAGGTCAGCAGGGACCAGTACGATCATCTAGTCTGACCTCCTGCACAATGCAGGCCTCAAGATCTCACCCACCCACTCCAGCAATAGGCCACCAACCTAGGACTCAGTTATTTACCTCCTTAAATCATGATCTAAGGACTTTAAGATACAGAGAATTCACCGGTAGGTGAACCATGCCCTGTGCTACAGAGGAAGGCGAAAAACCCCCAGAGCCCAGGCCAATCAGCCCTGGGGGAACATTCCTTCCCGACCCCAAATATGGCGATCAGTTAAACCCTGAGCACGTGGGCAAGTCTCAACAGCCAGTTACCCAAGAAACAATTCTCTGTAATAACTCAGAACCCACCCCACGTACTCTCCCCTCTTAGGCCACTTGTATATCCACCACACGTAGCCAAATATCAGTCAATTTCCAAAATAGGCTAATCATACCATCCCCTCCATACATTTATCAAGCTCAGTTTTGAAAGCAGTTGTGGTTTTTGCCCCAGAACTTTACACCTCTAATGGTGAGAGACCTGCGTCTAATTTCAAGCCTAAATTTCTTGATGAACAGTTTATAACCATTTGTTCCGGTGTCCACATTGGTGCTGTCCTCAAATAATTCCTCTCCCTCCCTGATGTTAATCCCTCTGATGTATTTATAGAGAGCTATCATATCCCCCCTCAGCCTTCTTTTGGTTAGGCTAAAGAAGCCAAGCTTCTTGAGTCTCCACTCATAAGGCAGGTTTTCCACTCCACAGACCATCCTTGTAGCCCTTCTCTGCACCTCTTCCAATTTGAATTCATCCTTTTTAAATAGCGGGGACCAGAACTGCACACAATATTCCAGATGGGGTCTCACCAGTGCCTTGTACAGTGGCACTAACATCTCCGTGTCTCTACTTGAAATATGTCTCCTGATACATCCTAGAACCGCATTAGCTTTCTTCACAGCCACATCACATTGGCGGCTCATAGTCATCCTATGATCAACCAGTACTCCCAGATCCTTCTCCTCCTCAGTCCGTTCCAACTGATGCATCCCCAACTTATAGGAAAAATGCTTGTTATTTGTCCCTAAATGCATGACCTTGCACTTCCCATTATTAAATTTCATCCTATTCGTGATACTCCAGTTTACAAGGTCATCCAGATCTTTCTGTATGGTACCCCAATCCTTCTCTGTATTGGCAATACCTCCCAACTTGGTGTTATCCGCAAACTTTATTTGCACATTCCCACTTTTTGTGCCAAGTCAGTAACAAAAAGGTTGAACAAGATCGGTCCCAAGACAGATCCCTGAGGGACTCCACTGGTCACCTCCCTCCAGCTGGACAGTTCACCCTTCAGTATGACCCCCTGTAGTCTCCCTTTTAACCAGTTCCTTATCCACCTTACTATAGTCATATTAATCCCCATCTTCTGTAACTTAACTAACAACTCCCTATGTGGAACTGTATCAAATGCCTTGCTGAAATCTAAGTAAATTAGGTCCACCGCATTCCCTTTATCTAAAAAATCTGTTATCCTTTCAAAAAAGGAGATCAAGTTGGTCTGGCACGATCTCCCTTTTGTAAAGCCATGTTGTATTTTATCACAGTTACCATTATCCTCTACAGCCTTAAGTACTTTCTCCTTCAAACTTTTCTCCAAGACCTTGCATACTACCGAGGTCAAACGAACAGGCCTGTAGTTACCCGGATCATTTTTATTCCCTTTCTTGAAAATAGGAACTACATTAGCGATTCTCCAGTCATACGGTACAACCCCCGAGTTTACAGATTCATTAAAAATCCTCGTTAAAGGGCTGGCAGTTTCATGTATCCTTAAAGCACCCTGCAAACTGGCAAAGAATGAGAAGTAATAACAGTGAATAATCTACCCATGCGAACCCGTGACTAGGATACGTCCTCAGTCGTAAAGGGTAGGCACATGGCTTTGCTGGTTAGCCTGCACATGAGTGGAGTATAGTGAGAAAGGTTTGTGCAGTCCCCATCCCGCACTCTTGACCACCATATGCCGACTGGTGCAGGAACGGCCACAAGTATAGTGGTGTGGATGGGTTCAGGTTTTATATCAGAGCCACGTTTTCTTAGATTGACGGCCAATCCATGGCTCAAGAGCCCTATATACCCACACTATTTAGGACAGGACTGCTAACCCCCACAGGAGAACCAGGGTGTCTGTTTTCGGCTGGCCTCTCCCGCACAGACCAATCGGGACATGGCTGAACGTACCAGGAGCAAAAGGCCTCTGCCGACAGACTATAGGGAGTGTTAGGGCAAGTGCCACGAGAAGCAGCAGCTTCTTGTAAAACAGCACTTGGATTGCAGGCTCTGCCTTCAGAGCTTCTCCTCCTATCTCTGCTTTGGCATTTTGATTGTGTTTCTCATGATACAACTTCTCATCCTGCGGCTTCCTCATGGTATCAGTCACTCTTCCCTGGGAGGATGGTCAGGGTAATTCTGCTGCCTCCCCTCACTTCGGGCCCTGGGCGAAAGTCAAGGATGGGGGCCCCCACGTCATGGGGGCCCCATCCTTGACTTTTGCCCCCTTAGCTCCTCAGCCCTGTCGCCGGCCGCCCCACCTGTCCCCTGACCCCACCACTGACCCCCCCCGCCCCCTGCCAACCTCCCTGGCCCCACCACTGTAGTTTACTTGTTTTAAAATCAAAAGCAGAATGATTAACGTTGTGTTAGGAATGTTGCTATGGCAATCTGGGGAGAATGTGTTCAACGTCTGCTCTCACCCACCTACTCTCCTCCCAAACCTGTGTGGATCTCCTGAGTTCTGCTGGATTGGGTTCAATCAACAAACGAGGTGTTTCTCTTCGTAGAGTTCCTACGGACACCTTCACTGTGGGTGGGGTCCTTATACATTGTTCAGGACAAAGATCCTGACTAGTGATATAGGGACTTAAAAAAAAGGGAAACTCTCCAGCAAAACTTCATTAAGGTGAAGTTAAAAGTTGCACCAACACACCAGTGTTGGGTTTCAAAGGGTCTATATCCCTGAAAGGCACAGTTTTACGATGCGTCTACACTTAGAAATTAAGTCGACTTAAGGAGGCTTATGTCCACTTAATTTACTCCGCGTCTACACTGGGCTTTCCTTAATTCAACTTAAGCTGCTCCTTAAGTCGAATTAAGGAAAAGTTAGTTCGAATTAATTACACCTAGTTTTAATTCAAACTAGCACTTAAGTCAACTTTATTAAGTCGACGTAAGCCAGTGGAGACACGGAGTAGTGCCTAGGTGGACCTTTTTAAGTCGACTTAAAAAGACCAAAAAGGGGCCATGTCTACACTTGAAAAGTTGTCGACTTTTGTCCACTTCCTAAAGTCGACCTAACTTTTCAAGTGTAGACATAGCCTTAGAGATTTAGGGCTGTCTTCACACAAACTGGAACCAAAACAATTAAATCAGTTTTCATTCATGCCACCTACAGTTATTTTGGTATACGCCTATGTGTGGATGCACTTATTTCAGATTCAGAGTGGTCACACAGGGTGCATTTACACTTACAAGTTAGGTCAACTTAAGGAGGCTTAAGTTGACCTAAACTACTCCGTGTCCACACTGGGCTTTCCTTAAGTCGACTTAAGCATCTCCTTAAGTCGACTTAAGGAAAAGTAAAGTCAACTTAATAACACTTCGATTTAGGTCGACAACGCTTAAATCAACCTTATTAGGTTGATGTAAGGCAGTGTGGATGGGGATTAGCACCTAAGTCGACCTTATTAAGTCGACTTAAAGCATTAAGTCGACTTAATAAGGTTGAAAAGGGGCTATGTCTACACTAGAAAAGTTAAATCGACTTTTGTTAAGTCAACTTAATAAAGTCAACTTAACTTTTCTAGTGTAGACATAGTCACACAGACTTCCACTGAAATAATCAAAGGTGTGAATTAAAACCAGTTTAATTACTTTGGCTCCAGTTTGTATGTAGACAACCCCACAAATAGAAACTCAGGAAATCCAGGAGGAAGGTGGTATTTCTCAAAAAATGCACTGATGAATAGAGAATGAAAACCTTAACCCTGCCCCTCAGAGATGACAAGAATGCCAGGTGCCTTGCTTTTCTTTATGACAGAGACATTTGTGTTTCTGCCTTGGCTTTATTTTATAGACAGAATTCTACGACTTTAGGGAGGCAGAAAGTTTCTAATAAATAACCACTATTTTGGCTAATTGAATTTCTTGTGCACATACGCGGCCCCGCACTCCTGGTATTCGCCTTTTCTCATCCACACATGTCGGAAGGATTTAAGCGAGGCTACCATGGAGCCTCCAGCCCAGACTGCTGTGCTCCTCTTTGGGGTAGCCAGAATTTTAATCCGGTAGCCTTTGCCATGTAATAAGGCCTCCAGCTCTGAGCATATCCTCTCAGGGAAGCCAGGGAACATGGATGAGCCCCCTGATAACACAATGTTACCAGTCATGTCCTCCTTGCACTCATCTGGCAACTTCTGGAGACTTTGGAAAGCTAAAAGGTGAAGGCCTGGAGAATTTTGTTCTAGCAGGTTTGGCTGGAAGAGTGGCTCTGGGCAGCAGAATCGCTCCTTATCCAAGGTTATCCAATGCCCATCAGGGATCTTAAAACCCACTGGGAGATGGCGAGCTTTGTCTTGGAGGTCTCCTTCATAGTCCATGGATACATAACAACATTGCTTCTTCAGCTGGGTCACCGTCTTCTGCTCCAAGGCACAGAGCAGCTGTGAGTCATTGGTGCTCTTCAGCAGCAGCCTATGCATGTACCTAGAAAGGAAACGCCCAGCCACGTCTAGGCGATAGGTGGCCTCCCGCCAGGTCTGGCCAGCGTAGATGGAAGCAACGTGGGACACCCCAGCCCCAGCCTCCACAGCCAGGCCAGTGACCCTGCCATAGGCGCAGAGGGAGAGAAGCCCTGTGTTTGCCACATGCAAGGCTGGGACACCGAAGGCCTCGAAGAACACCTCGGCCAACTTCTCCCGGTTGGTTGTGGGACAGGAGGGAGAGTCGGTCGTAAGCAGTGGGTGCTCCTCAGGGGACTGTTTCAGCCCACAGAAGAAATGGTGGCTCCACAGATTTTCCATGGCTTCCCAGTCAGTGATGATGCCATGCCTGAGTGGGTGGGTTTTGGGTACCCGGACACCATCTGTGGCAGGGAGATGGCACAGGGTCTCCTGCATCACACCTGGACAGGTGGGAAGTATGGACGTGGTCCTCAGCACAGACTTTGGCTTGTCTTCCCCAGCAAAGCCAGCCCGAGTGAAGCTGCTGCCATTGTCTATGACTACTGCGACCTTTCCCATAGCGTTCTCTGCACCACCAAAGTGGCTGAGCTTTAACCACCTGACTTCAGGAGCGGGGAGAGACACGGTCAGGGATTAGAGGGAAGAAGGGCTGTAGAAAGCCTGGCTCATCCTGCAACAAAATGAAGAGATTATCTACAGTGCAGAGTCTGATCACGATGCCATCGCTCAGGCAGGATTGCAGCTGAGAAATGCATGCCCACACACGCCTGAGGTCCCTCAGCAGCAATAACTTGGATGTGCCATTTGGCCATCCCAGCCCGATTGTGTTTAAGTGAGAATTCATGGCCCTCCATAGGCGTGACAGGACTTGAGATGCTGTTACTTCACCTCATCACCACGCTGCATCAGCATCGTTTCATGTCGCAAAGGGGGAGTGCACCAAGCACCTAAAGGAATTGCCAGGAAGAACAGCAACCCAAACTGCTACCTCAATGCTCCTAAAGGTGTAGGCCGAGATTTTCTAATGCTGTGTAGGAGATGTGGATGTCCAGCTACAGTAAACTAGAAATCTGCGCTATAGTGCACTGTTTGTGGCCAGGAGCCGGGTTTTCCTATCCCAGGCTGATAGCAGAGCTTAGCATTGCCTCCAATAAGTGGTTGCTCTCAGTGCGTGTCAGTGTGGCTTGCTAAACGTCTTGCCTCGTGCAGGTACCAATCCGAATGTGCACCCATGCTTTCAGCCATGAATACATGGAGTGAGCATGAGGCCAGAGATGCACTGGTGTTTGCCATCCTAGATCTAGAAAATCTAGCTCTACAGCCCTCAAAAAGCCCGCCAATGCATTTGCCTAGGAATGCATCACAGCACAGAGGTTTTATAGTCTACTATATGTCTGCCACTTACACCCTAAAGACTTAAATAGTGCTGAGGCTTGTGCTTGTCCACACTGAAAACTGTGTTTCCCCTCTTCGATCAATACCTGCCTGCACATTGTGAAGAGTGATCTTCAATCGATGCTAAAAATGACCTCCTGCGACATATTCTACTGTTATTTCCAAATTGAAACTGTGCAAACCCGGCAAACTCACACATTCCTCAGTGAGGATTCTGCATCCATTAGAGCTCTTCCTATCACAGAGCCTTGCCACACTCCCCGTCCCACCCTCCTAAGAAAGATCAAAATCAAGTGGATTTTGTTGATATGGAAAAACAAAGCTCCCAGCTTTAGGCTCTGATGTGACATTTCGCTCCAAGAGGAAATGTTTCAGGAAAATTGTGAGCAGCTGAAAATTGGGGTTTGGAAGGGACTGTCCTCTCAGTCATAGGGGGCAACCCTGTAATAAATGAGAGTATAACACGCTCCCTGTGCTACGGCTGTCCAGGCCACACACTGTTACGAGGTCGCTTCCTGCTGTTGGGAGACTCTCCTAAAAATGTCTGTCCTGCTGCATTCGCCCAGGTTACGTAGTGGAGAACTTCCCAGGAGAAGGTACAAATACAGGGCTAAGCGAAGGGAGTTCCAGTGCCATAGGAAGTGGAGCTGGTTGGAAAAATCCCAACTATATATTTTTCACCAGATTTTTTCAGGTTGTTGAATTGTGAAAACCATTGGATTGGATGGATCCATCAGAAACTTGCCTGCTCTCTTGTCAGATCAGCCAGCCAGCTCCCCAGCAGCCCAGGTGGCAGGGACCAAAAGCCTGGGAGCCTATGGTCTATGTCCCGGGGACAGCCCAGCAGGGAGACTGCCTCGCTGCCAAAGCTCCATTCCCTTTTGTGAAGCACTTTTGATTTTCATTCCCCTTTGGCAGAAAACAAGATTTCAAAGTAAGGAAACCCTCCACTGGGTTGGAATGCCCTTTCTTTGCTCAGCCCTTGTCGGAAGACCTCCAGTTGGGTACCTTTTGGGATTACTGTATCTAACATGCCAGTGTAGTTCTGCAGTCACCTCCATCCCGCCCTCTCCTATTCTCTTTCCCCACCCTACACTGCCCCCCAGCTGACGGCTTGATAGCAGCCGTGGCTTCATGGCATTGCTGAGAGCTACCTGGGCAGCTTGACAATTGGCGAAGAAATGGTCTTGAGTCGTTGAAATCAGACCCAAATGTGCACAACCGGCTTGACTGGCCCTGGGAGCTTCCTGGCTCCCAGACCATCTAGCTATAAAAGCCCGTGGATTGTTTTGCTACAGGGCGAGGGTGACCACGGGGTGCATCTTAGGGCTCTGGAAGGGCCTTTATGTTGCATTTAAGGCCCCCACACCTAGAAAGCCATCGTTTCCTCAGGGAGATGTGGTGGAACTGCGGTTGGATTGCAGATTCTGACACGCTCCCTGCCGGGACAGAGTCACATACGGTACGACCCCTCACCTGATGATTCCTCCGTGTTCATCTCCCCTCCCCTCTGACTCCAGGATCCTCGTGGCGCTGGCCTAGGACAGACTTTGGTGCTCCATGGGCACCTGGATCTGCTCTTGTAGGGAGGATGAGATCTGGGGGCGGGGACAAGGCTATCCTGGAGGTTCTGGAATCTTCCCTACCCCATGTGGTTTCTGTTCCTAGGCAGAGATTATTACTCTCATGACCTCATAGACCCCAGTGTGCACGTAGGGGGGCGCGGGTGTGTGTGTGCTGGAATTGGTGATGTCAGTAGTGTGCCTGGTAATACAAAGGCCTTGAATCCCCATGTGGCACGTTCCCCACGAGTAGGGGTGACAGCTGACTCTGGCCAGCTCCCAACCCACTGTCCTATTGCTGTGTGCCATTAATCAGCTGTTGCGTTCCATCCAAGGGAGGTATAAAGTGATTCCCACACAAGCTGTACGATCCGCTGGGATGAGGGAAGTTATTTCCATTATTCATTGACAGGAAGCACTGTATGCACACCCACTGAAATGCAGCCATCGCTGAGGTGGCGCGTAGAAGCTGTTTAACACCACCACACAACAGTTGAGGACGGACAAGAAACTGCAGGGGAAATTGTAGGGAAACGTATCTGGTGCTCTTCTCTCTGTCTTTACTTATATTTTGTCTGGGTATTAATTTGGGACAAATCCTGAAAAGTGCTGCGTGCCCCTCAGCACCTCTTGACGTCAGTAGGAGTCAGGGGTGCTTAGCACCACTGCAGAAGAGCACAGTACCTGGCAGAGTCATGCCCCAGGTATGGAGAGCAGGATTCACTCCATGGGGAGTTTCCTGCACAGATCAAACATTTTTGCAGTGAGAAAACCTGCTTTGGTCTAGCCCTGCCTTCCATTAGCCTGTCTGTAAAGTGTCACTAATCCATCCTGAAGGCAAACACTGGCCCCGTGGGTAAATTGGGGACATTAATGCTGTTAATGAGCTTTTACTTCACATGAGTTGCTAATTCATGAGTTTTGCTCTGAATTCCAATCTCAAACCAAATCCCCATTGAAACTAAATACGTTTTCCCTGCTGTTTATCACCTATCAACTTTCCAAGCCCCATGACCCATTTTTCCCATTGCCAGGTCTTCAGACATACTGCCCTCTCAGTCATCAGAAATATCCAAACCACAAGATCTAGTCGTAAGGGGGGAACTTTAACTACCCTGGCATCTGTTGGAAAAGTAATATGGCAAACCACAAAATTTCCAATTAATTCTTGGAATGTATTGGGGGTTTTTTCTTCCGAAAAGTAGAGGTAGTAACCAGCGGGACAACCATTTTAGACTTGATCCTGATCAGCCAGGAGGAATTGGTAGCAAATATAAAGGTGGAAGGCAGTTTGGGGGAAAGTGATCATGAAATGGAAAGGGAGGAGACACAGAAGCAGAACAAGGACAAATAAACGTCAAAAAAGCAGACTTTAAGAAACTCAGCGACCTGATAGGTAAGCTAATTACACAATAAAAACTAAGGAGAAAAAGGAGTTTAGCAGAGATGGTCATTTCTCAAGGAGCCAGTATTAAAGGCACAACAGCAAACTATCTGGATGAAAAGGAAAGCTAGGAAGAATAGTAAGAGTCCAATATGATTGCATCAGGAACTCTTTAATGACCTGGAAATTTAAAAAAAAAATCCTACAAAAAGTTAAACTATCCACAAATTGCTAAGAAGGGGGTTTTTAATAACTCAGCCGTAGGTTAGAGGTTTATTACAGGAGTGGGTGGATGAGGGTCTATGGCCTGCATTGTGCAGGAGGTCAGACTGGATGATCATATTGGTCCCTTCTGACCTTAGAGTCTGAGAGTATAAAAGAATAGCACAAGCATGTGAGGATAAAATCAGAAAGACTAAGGCACAAAATGAATTGCACCTAACAAGAGACATAAAAGTCAGTAAGAAGAGGTTCTTTTTTAAGTACATTAGAAGCAAGAGAAAGATGAAGGAAAGTGTAGGTCCTCTACTTAGTGGGGAAGGAGAGCTAATAAGTGAAGATATCAAAAAGACTGAGGTGTTTAATGCCTATTTTGCATCAGTCTGCATTAAAAAGGCTGCTGGTGACCAGATATTTAACACAATAAATATTAACAAGGGGGAAGGGGCATGTACCAAAATAGGAATTGATCAGGTTAAAGTTATTCTGATGTTAGATAGATTCAAATTCATCTTTGCTGCTTAGACTGAAGCAATCACAGAATCATTGGCAATGCTCTTTGGCTATGTCTACACTGGCAAGTTAGTTCGAATTAAGGAAGCGTAATTCGATCTAACTTAAGCCTTGGCCACACTAGGCTTTCATTAGTTTGAATTAAGGGCTTCCTTAATTCAAACTAATAAATTCTATCATACCTTTCGAACTAACCTTTAATTCGAACTAGTTAGTTAGTTTGAATTAAGTCAATACGGCCATGTTAGTTCGAACTAACTGCTTAGTTCGAACTAACCGGCACATTGACCTTAATGCAACTGACTAATTCGAACTAAGCAAGTGCCCTGCATGGCACTTACTTAGTTTGAACTAGCATTGTAGTGGGGCCATGCTAGTTCGAATTAAGTTAATTCGAACTAACTAAAATTAGTTCGAATTATTTAGTTCTAATGAACTAACTTTGGTAAGTGTAGACATAGCCTTTGAGAACTCCTGAAGGATGGCTGAGGTTCCAGAAAATGGGAAAAAGGCAAACACAGTATATATCTTTACAAAAGGAACAAGGAGGACTCCAGGGAATTACAGACTGGTCAGCCTAATTTTGATACGTGGAAAAATACTGGAACAAATGATTAAACAATCGGTTTGTAGTACCTAGAGGCCAATAGTGTTCAAAGGAATAGCTAACAATGGATTTGTCAAGAACCAATCATGCCAGCTTACTCTAATTTTCTTTTTTGATGGGGTTACTGCCCTACAGGGGAAGCTGTAGATGTGATATAACTTGATTTTAGTAAGGCTTATGTCACCGTCCCACATAGCACTCATAAGCAAACTAGGACAATGGAGTCTAGGAGAGTGCACAACTTGTAGAATAATTGTACTCAAAGGTTAGTTGTCATCGGTTTGCTGTCAAACTGCGAGGGGGATCTAGTCTGGCTCTGCATGGGTCAGTCTTGGGCCCAATACTATTCAATGTTTTCATGAATGATTTGGATAATGGAGTGGAGAGTGTGCTTATAAAGTTTCTGGAGGACACCAAGCTAGGAGGGATTGCAAGCACTTTGGAGGACAGGATTAGAATTCAACAAGATGAAATTCACTAAAGAGAAGTGCAAAGTACTAAACTTAGGAAGAAAAAAATCAAATGCACAACTACAAAATGGGGAATGACTGGCTAAGTAGAAGTACTGATGGAAAGGATCTGGGGGTTATAGTAGATCACAAATTGAGTATGAGTCAACAATGAAATGCATCTACAAAAAAGGCAAATATTCCGGGACGTATTAACAATAGTGTCATGTGTAAGTCACATATAATTTCACAGGTGAGTTCTGTGTCCAATTCTGAGCCCCATGCTTTAGGAAATCCATGGAGAACTTGAAGAGAGGAAAGGTTAAAAACCCTGGGTGTATTGAGTCTTGAGAAAAGAAGACCAAGTGGGGACCTGATAACAATCATCAAATATGTTTGCAGGGCTGTTATAAAGAGGACTGTGATTGGTTGTTCTCCATGTCCACAGAAGGTAGGACAAGAAGTAGCAGATGTAATCAGCAGGAAGGGAGAATTAGGTTAGATATTAGGAAGAGCTTTCTAATTACAAGGTAGTTACGCTCTGCAACAGAGTTCCAAGGGAGATTGTGGAATCCTCGCCAGTGGAGACTTTTAAGAACAGGTTGGACAGACAGCTGTCAGGGGTGGGCTAGGTTTACTTCCAATGCAGGGGGCTGAACTTGATGACTTCTTGGGGTCCCTTCCAGCCCTACATTCCTGGTATTCTGTGATTTGACAAGCCAAAACCCTGCTACTGGGCTCTGGCTTTCTTATTCACCAAAAACTGTTTTGTAGATCACTGCTTCCTAAAGTTAAAGATCTCCGATCTAGAGCCTTGGGGGGAAGAAGTGGCAATATCCACATTTCCTTTCCTCTTTGCAAAAAGCTCTTCCCCCTGGGGCTGTCTCCTGGTTCATGCAGTGTGAGCATGCTGCACAATTTATATCACTCTACTCCAGCGCATGATTGGCAGCACAGATTGACAAGGAGAGAGGGCACAGGGTAGTTTGTTAGCAGACAGGCTTTCTAGCACTTTCTAGCACAAGGATCTAGTAAAAGCCAATGTTAAAGGGCTCAGCAATTCTTCGGTTGCTCTCTGTGAGTCACAACAAAGGGCCTTTATAGGAACATTGTCTTGCTGTAACTCCTGATCTCTGACCACTTCCCAATCTGATGTTTTGATGAGGCACCAGTATTGTTTTAGCTTGTTTCTCTAGTTAACAATCCTCTATAGCATCACTTGATGCAGAATGGGTGTCCCTGGAAGTCCATATTCCACAGGCTTGCTTATGGAAGCAATTGGCCCTGCACTTCCCACTCCACCAGGAAAGCCAGGAACTCACACGTCCTTGGTTATCAGCTGCCTCCTCCCGGGACAATGGAAATTCCTTCCCAAGCGTTTTGCAGCTCTTTTTGCCATTTCTTCTGCCGTCCTTCTCAGTGACTGATTCACTTTTCTGAATCTCCCTGAATGGCTGTGAAGGGAGTTCCAGCTCCAGGGCCAGATTGGCAGTCCTCATTCTTCAAAGCCAATTTCTTTCTCACCTCTCGCCCCATCCCCCACCTCTTGCACTGCCTCCAGGATAGAGCATGGCATAAACGGTCCAGACCCAAGTCCCCTGTAGGCCCTCTCTGCAGTTGGGATTAATTACTACCATCCACTTAGTGCAAGAATCTAATAGTTCTTTGCTTTCCTCTCACCCCCCAACACACACAAGACAGTCAATTGTTTGAGATGCTCCGGTTGGTTTATTTCCCCCCTTCCAGGGTTTCCTTGTTCCCAGACTGCACTGTGGCATTGCTGGAGACAGCGATGACCCCAGACTTGCTCACAGCCTGGACTATCCTCTCCCAGCACCTGGGTGTATGGTGTACCAGAACCTCACTCCGTCCTTGGAGCCCAGGGAATCCCCTTCCTCTGCTTTGTCAGCCTCCAACAGAAGAAATAAGGTCAGGACCCTCCTCCTCTTCTGGGTGTCCCCATCTCCAGCTCCCAGTCGTGCTGGTGAGGGGAATGGGAGAGGTGGCCTGGAAACCTCTCCCCTATCGCTCCCCAGCTCCGATCTGCCAAAGAGGTTAACGTTGATTCCGGGAGGGACGGTGATCAGAGGGAGGCTCTTCGGGCCATGGGACAGCTTCGCAAGGGGAGGCAGCACCACCACTTTGATCTGCAAAAGAAATTAAACTAGCAAAGCTTCCTGTCACATTGGTTTCTGCTGCTCTCCTGGCGCTTGGAAACTCCCCTTTCGCCCCCCCTGCATTGGCCCGCTGCTCCTCACTCATAGACTCATAGGCTACGTCTACACTTGGAAATTTAAGTCGACTTAGTGAGTCTACACTTAATATTTAAGTCGACTTTGGAGAGAACTTACAAAGTCGACCTAGAGCGTCCACACTAAATGCCTAGGGCAACCTAGGGTAGGTCCACGGGGGGGGGGAGGGGGAGGCACCCCTTGCCCACTGCCAGAGGGCTCAGCCTTTGCCCCATTGTACATAGGTGTAGTAGTTACAGGCCCAGTATAAGGCCTTTAACCTGAACCAAAGTAATGTCAAGACATTGCTAAACCAAGATACGTCATTAAAAGTTGGTAAGAAGAGGATAAATGTTGCATAAACATAACTAAGCATATTATATAAAGGTACCAAGACACCCAGGAACATTCCATAGCTAAGGAAGAACAGGCTGACCCATCCCCGTAACAAGGGAGTAACATGATGGATAGTTAGAACCAACATGAACCAGGTGATAGGCGGCACCTAACTACATTCCTTAATATGTCAGAAATATTGTGAAAGTTGTTTGTCTAGGTGTATAAAAGTGTATTTCTGGAGTGTGTTCGGGGTCCGGCCTAGGGGTCAGTGGAAAGTCCCACCACTGACTGAGCCGAGTCCATTGTCCTAGGGTCAGTGTCCATAGTGTGTCCTTGGATGAGTCTTAGAGCAATCCGGGGGAACTGCTACTGTATCCACCATGGCAATAAACCGGTCGACGTACCTTTGTACCTTGCTAAACTCTGTGGTCATTGGGGGTTCTCTTCGGGTCTGCTGTATCAGCTGTCTGCAGAAGCTGGGGCAGCACTTAGAGGGAACACACGCACGCAGCCGAGTGACACCAACATTGGAGACAGCCGAGCACCACACCGGTAGCCTCGGACAACAATAGGTACAATGAGGCAAAAGGGGACAGGGACCCTGGCAGGGCATAGGGGCAGGGCCTTGTGGGGGGGCATGCCAGGCTCCCCCTGTGCCCCCCCCAGCAGGGAGGGCATTGGTGCAGTCCTAGGGTAGCCCTAAGTCGACTTAAGGCTACCCCACGTCTACACTGGCTTAAGTTGATACTAGAAAGTTGACTTAAGCCCTAAATCGAACTAAATCTAGGTTTAATAAAGTCGACTTAATTTTCATTAAGTCGACTTTCTTTTCCTTAAGTCAACTTAAGCAAGTTGCTTAAGTCGACCTAAGGAAACTGTAGTGTAGACGCAGAGTAAATTAAGTCGACTTAAGCAAGCTTAAGTTGACTTAATTTACAAGTGTATCATAGAATCATAGGGTTGGAAGGGACCTCACGAGGTCATCTAGTCCAACCCCCTGCTAAAAAGCAGGACCACTCCCCCTAAATCACCCCAGCCAGGGTTTTGTCTAACCGGACCTTAAATATCTCCAAAGAAGGAGATTCCACCACCTCCCTAGGTAACCCATTCCAATGCTTCACCACCCTCCTAGTGAGAAAGTTTTTCCTAATATCCAACCTTGACCTCCCCAGCTGCAATTTGAAACCATTGCTCCTTGTTCTTCCTCTGTTACTCTCGAGAACAGCCTAGCTCCCTCCTCTTTGGAGCACCCCTTCAAGTAGTTGAAGGTTGCTATCAAATCTCCCCAGTCTTCTCTTCTGTAGACTAAATAAGCCTAGTTCCTTCAGTCTCTCTTCATAAGTCATGTGCCCCAGCACCCTAATCATTTTTGTTGCCCTCCGCTGGACTTTCTAATTTGTCCACGTCCTTTCTGTAGTGGGGAGCCCAAAACTGGACACAGTATTCCAGTTGCGGCCTGACCAGTGTCGAATAGAGGGGAATTATCACATCCCTCAATCTGCTGGCAATACTCCTACTGATGCAGCCTAATATACCATTGGCCTTTTTGGCAACAAGCGCACACTGTTGGCTCATATTCATCTTCACGTCCACCATAACCCCCAGGTCCTTTTCTACAGCGCTGCTACTTAGCCGATCGGTCCCCAGCCTGTAGTAGTGCATGGGATTTTTCCGTCCTAAGTGCAGGACTTTGCACTTGTCTTTGTTGAACCTCATGAGGTTTCTTTTGGCCCAGTGTTCCAATTTGTCCAAATCTCCCTGAATCCTGTCCCTGCCCTCCAGAGTATCTACCATTCCCCCCAACTTGGTGTCATCCACAAACTTACTAAGCACGCAGTCTATTCCATCATCAAGATCATTAATGAAGATGTTGAATAGAACCGGCCCCAGGACCGACCCCTGGGGCACTCCACTCGTTACCGGTTGCCAACCAGACATCGAGCCATTGTAGACGCAGCCATAGACTTTAAGGTCAGACGGGACCAGTACGATCATCTAGTCTGACCTCCTGCAAATTGCAGGACTCGAGACCTCACCCACCCACTCTAGAAATAGGCCACCAACCTAGGACTGAGTTATTTACCTCCTTAAATCATTATTTAAGGACTTTAAGATACAGAGAATTCACCGGTAGGCAAGCCACGCCTTGTGCTACAGAGGAAGGTGAAAAAACCCCAGAGCCCAGGCCAATCAGCCCTGGGGGAAAATTCCTTCCCGACCCCAAATATGGCGATCAGTTAAACCCTGAGCACGTGGGCAAGTCTCAACAGCTAGTTATCCAAGAAACAATTCTCTGTAATAACTCAGAACCCACCCCATATACTCTCCCCTCTTAGGCCACTTGTAAATCCACCACACGTAGCCAAATATCAGTCAATTTCCAAAATAGGCTAATCATACCACCCCCTCCATAAATTTATCAAGCTCAGTTTTGAAAGCAGTTATGGTTTTTGCCCCCACAACTCCCCTTGGAAGGCTATTCCAGAACTTTACTCCTCTAATGGTTAGAAACCTGCCTCTAATTTCAAGCCTAAATTTCTTGATGAACAGTTTATAACCATTTGTTCTGTTGTCCACATTGGTGCTGTCCTCAAATAAATCCTCTCCCTCCCTGATGTTAATCCCTCTGATATATTTATAGAGAGCAATCATATCCCCCCTCAGCCTTCTTTTGGTTAAGCTAAAAAAGCCAAGCTTCTTGAGTTTCCACTCATAGGGCAGGTTTTCCACTCCACAGACCATCCTTGTAGCCCTTTTCTGCACCTCTTCCAATTTGAATTCATCCCTTTTAAACATGGGGGACCAGAACTGCACACAGTATTCCAGATGGGGTCTCACCAGTGCTTTGTACAGCAGCACTAACACCTCCCTGTCTCTACTTGAAATACCTCTCCTGATACATCCTAGAACCGCATTAGCTTTCTTCACAGCCACATCACATTGGCGGCTCATAGTCATCCTATGATCAACCAGTACTCCCAGATCCTTCTCCTCCTCAGTCCGTTCCAACTGATGCGTCCCCAACTTATAGGAAAAATGCTTGTTATTTGTCCCTAAATGCATGACCTTACGCTTCCCATTATTAAATTTCATCCTATTCCTGATAGTCCAGTTTACAAGGTCCTCCAGATCTTTCTATATGGTATCCTGATCCTTCTCTGTATCGGCAATACCTCCCAACTTGGTGTCATCTGCAAACTCTATTAGCACATTCCCGCTTTTTGTGCCAAGATCAGTAACAAAAAGGTTGAACAAGATCGGTCCCAAGACAGATCCGTGAGGGACTCCACTGGTAACCTCCCTCCAGCTTGACAGTTCACCCTTCAGTATGACCCGCTGTAGTCTCCCTTTTAACCAGTTCCTTATCCACCTTACTATATTCATATTAATCCCCATCTTCTGTAACTTAACTAGTAACTCCCTGTGTGGAACCGTATCAAACGCCTTGCTGAAATCTAAGTAAATTAGGTCCACCGCATTCCCGTTATCTAAAAAATCTGTTATCCTTTCAAGAAAGGAGATGAAGTCGGTCTGGCACGATCTCCCTTTTGTAAAGCCATGTTGTATTTTATCACAGTTACCGTTATCCTCTACAGCCTTAAGTACTTTCTCCTTCAAAATTTTCTCCAAGACCTTGCATACTACCGAGGTCAAACTTACAGGCCGGTAGTTACCCGGATCATTTTTATTCCCTTTCTTGAAAATAGGAACTACATTAGTGATTCTCCAGTCATACGGTACAACCGCCGAGTTTACAGATTCATTAAAAATCCTCGTTAAAGGGCTGGCAATTTAATGAGCCAGTTCCTTTAGTATCCTCGGATGGAGATTGTCCGGGCCCCCCGATTTAGTCACATCCATCAGCTCAGGTTTGGCTTCTACCTCAGGTATGGTAATTTCCACTTTCATGATCTCGTTCCCATTAGCTTCCCTACCTCTACCCCCAGCGGTGGGGCATGGAGCTTGGTGCATGTCTATGTGTGGCAGTTGTTAGGGCGTTGTGTGTGGGGAGTGAACGGGCATGCTGTGTGGGAGGGACGTACCAGGGGGTTGCCACGTGGGTGTGAATTGGTAGGTGAGCTTCTGTGTGGTGGTGTGGATGGTCCAGTAGTTGGGGGGAGTCACCAGCAGGCACTTACAGTTGACTTGTTCTTTCTCAGGTAGATAACCACTCGCCCTTTCTCCTTTTCCTTCTCCAGATCTGGGCTCTTCTCCTTCTTCTCTTGCTTTGCTTTTTTTACCTTCTTTCTGGAGCTGTAATTTCCCATCTTGCAATGGCCCCTCCGTCTGGGATGCTGCCTGCCCTTTCTGAGCCAGCTGGTACTGTCCCTACTGAACGAGCTGTGTCAGAAGCCCAGGAGCTTCTGTGATGTCAGCCAGTGGGCCGTAGACATGACCTTACAATGGATGAGGTATCTCTGAGGCTGCCTGCCCCATTGGGTCCCATTGTCTGGATACCTTTCCCTGGCACTGAGTGAAAGAAGCCAGGCTCTGCAAGTGTCTTTGTGTGAAATCATCAAAGCCTGGAGTGAGCACATTTCAGAAGGTGGGTCTGAATGAAGCTGAGGAGATCCTCAAATCAGCTGGTGCCACGTATAGCCCGTTCTTTCCCCAATCTTATCTGGCAATGCTCTTACATTCATCAGCGCATTTGGAGCCCGATCCTACCACTCCCACGTCCCACTCCCACTGGGTACTCGGTCAGCGATGCCACCAAAGACTGTTCAGATTGCAACCTGAAGGGTTGTTTACTCGGGTACCAGTGTATTGGAGCTGGCCCTTTATTTTAGAGCTGACGTGTAATGCACCCACCACTTTCACTGGTAACATGGCAGAATACAAAGTGTAACACTGCACAGCGCTTTGGGATAGACAAGTCCTAGAACCAGCGAGGCACGCGGATGAATTTGAGGAATGCAAAGTGCCGTTTACCCACCCAGGAATTTGGCCAGGCATTGGCTAAACATCCCGGCTCTTGCAAAAATTGACATGGGATCTTTAGTGACGGTCCATGGCAGGAAGACGAGTTAGCGTCTCTAGCAGCCCCCTGGGGTCCCAAACGGACACTGGTTTAGCGTGACTGGGAAGGCCGCACACTCCTAGTGAACTATCTTCTGCCGCAGCCAAATGTCCCTTGAAAATTTCCCACCCAAGCATAGGCCATGTCCCAATGCCACTTTGCTGACAAGATCACAGCACCAGCTGCGGCAAAGGGTAACCTGTCAATTCTTACCTGAGTGTCTAACCTGGTTTTGATCAGCTGAGAAAACATTCTGATGATGCAAAAAGGCGTATCGTTTAGGCGGGAAAGCCTTTGTCTGATGTTATATATTTGTCTGTCTCAGTGGCAGCCACGTGCCAGGTAGTTAGACCCCTGAATGACAGGCACTGAATCCACACCTCTTGAGGGTGCCATGCTGTCCCCTGGCATCACCTGCCATTCCCAAATGGTGGATGCAGAAGTGCAGGCCGATATTTAAATTTCTCTTCCCTAAGGCGGAACTATTTTGGAATAAAATTTGCCATGGCATTCTCTGTAACGTCAGCTGCTTTTTAAAGGAAACAAAGGTGTCTAAAAACAGAAGGAGGAGGGAGATCCAGGCATTCTTTTAAATAGATCTAAGGATGAAAAAGAGTCACCCGGACCAGTTTCAGCCACTGAAGCAGAAAAGTAAGAGGCAGAGAGGACTTGTTATGACAGATCTAACCCATTGCTTGCCCTTCCAGTATATTTGAATAGCACATAATCTGACCTATTTGCAGATGTTCGTGTCAGGGCGATTCTCCACTTAGGTGGAAGACAATTCTGCAGGCTGAGAGATTTTACCATCAGGAACTCTTCTCTCATATTTAGCCTAACTTTCCGATCTTAACTGCTTTTCTTTGCTTCTGGTTACGCCCCTTGCACCGCCTTCAATGATTCTCTTTCCTCCTCAGGAAGTATGGATAGACTCTCCAGATGTTCGTAGCTCGTTCTTGTGTCTAAACTCAGCAGTGAGGTCTAATGGATTAGTTCTCTCCTCTGCCACTCACTCACTTTGTGGATTTGAGCAAATTTCCTGACATCTCTTTGGTGAGGATGAGTTAATGATGGCGAAGCACCGAATAAAGGCTGAGGAGTGGTGTGTATCTTAAGCTCTCCTCATGGACTTTTCTTACAGACTTTGAATCATTTTAGCCACTCTCCTCGGATCTCCCTTCAGTTTCTCCCTCTTCTAGGTCAACAGCCAGGTTCTGCCCCCATCCTCACCCATTTTCTTGCAATGGGAAGGGGTATGAGCTGAGTGGGGATAAAGAGCTGAGATGCCATGTCTCAAGATTAGCAAGCCCCATGGCTTCTGTGGCTTCTGGTTTCCCACCCCTCTTCAAATTGCTGCACGGTCAGTAAGGAGGACAGGAAAAATTGCAAATGCTACTTTGGCGAGGCCTGGCTACTGCAGCAGCCCTCCTGAAGAACAGCATTATAAGGTTTGGCAGAAAGCCTGTTTGTTACATCTCAGGCAAATGGCATTCTTTGAAAGAAGGGGAATGTGGAAGAAACAGATGATCAGCGTGTTTATAAGGAGAGACGGAACGGGCAGGAGTTAATGTAGGATTCTGCTCAATGGTGACGTATGGTCCATCATTACTCTTCAGTCTGCTTCCAGAAGGGCTCGTGGGAATAGCAGTGTTCTGCCTGAGAGCCAGACTGACTCCAAAGGTTCATGATGCATTTGCACACCCAGCAGCAGGGCCCTGAAGAACATCATTGTGTGGGCCCTGGGCCCTGGTCCCAGCCTTTGACATGTGGGACACTACCAATACTTCACACTCTTTTGTCAGCACTGTGGGATTCTCGGCACAGACCCACAAAGGTTTGTGGACTCCTAACTTCCATTGCTTTCAGTGGGAGTCAGGAATATTTGTGGATCTGGGTTTCCATCTCTGCCTGCCACTCCCACACTCATTCCGGTCATGACCTCTCCAGAACTGTGTTTGCACAGCTCCCTATCCCGGTCTCCTGTGCAAGCAGTCCAAGCCCCACTGCACACGGAGTGGGAAGTGGTGGGCAATGAGTGGAACAGCCATAGTCTTCCTTTGGAAGGGACCTGGGAATGTGGCCTGGCACGGCTGAGAACCATTGATGTTTTTCTGTTATAGCTTGAAGGGAATTTGGCTCAGAGCTGTCTGAATGTGGCTCAGTCCTACTGAGTAGAAGAGGGCTGATTCCAAAGGAAAACGGCCTCCACAGCTTCTGGACCATGGGAATTGTTTTGATGATCTCCTTTGCTCTGCAGCTTCCCAGGGCTAATTCTGCTGGCTCATCTTTAGGCGTTAGGGCCTTTACCTCCCCAGCTGTAGAATGGAGTCCCAGGGCTCAGGATGACTGCTCAGGGTGTCCCCCCCAACAATGCTGAGGTGGACTCTGGGTTCATTCCCAGCTGCAGAAGGTAATGAAGCCAGCTGGTGAATGTAAATTGGCTCTGGCCTACAGTAAGACTGGGATCTCTTCCTTGCTGAGAATCTGGAGGCATATGTGCCAGCTGTTTAGGAATTGTGAAGACCAGATGAGCCCCATGGTCCCACGTAGACCAATCTCTAGTGATGGCTGGTGCCTGAGGCTAGAGAGGAAGGGATAAAATGCTGGAGGGCATTTACTAGTGTAGTTGTGTGTGGTGAGAAGATCTTCCTAATCCCATCTCTCAATTTCCCCTTCCTGTGTTAAATGAAAGTTTGAGCGACACAGCTGAGATACCTCACAGCTTTCCGTCTCCGAGCTGTGGAAAGGGTGGCCATCAGCCAGGAAAAAATGGGATGAGGGAGGGCCAGCATGGATGTAAAAGATCACTGAGGTCCTAAAACCTGTGGGGGTGCATGGAGAGCTCCCCTTGAGGGCTCCAGGGCCATTTTTAAGGGCTGTGAGCAGCCAGTGGAATTGCTTACCTGCCCCAAAAATTCTCTCTTGTGGCATCTCCAGCTTGATTTCTCATCTCAAGCATCCCCTGAATTTCAGGAGCTGGATTCTGCCCTCCATGGCATCGTTGTAATCCCTGTATAATAACACCAACAAACCTGACCCGTTACGCCACCATGAAAGTAGCGTGACAGGGCGGAGAATCGCCGCGTGGCTATTTCTCTCACTCTTCGGATTCCCCTCCTCAGCCCATCGTCTGATTCTGTCAATGCTAAGCCCTGCATTTGCTCAGCGACAGTGCTGAGTCAATCAACCATTGACTTAACCATTCCCACGCTGGCTCTCTGAATGCTGCCAGCTGAACAAAAGGGAAGGACGTATTCGTAGCCTGCTCTCCAAAGAGCTCAGGAGTTTTCTCTTCCTACCCTGTGAAATTAGTCCCAGTGCATCCCTTTACTTCAGGAAGGTCATTCGGAGCCCTACCCCGCTCCCGCTGTATTCAGCTGCACTTTGCCATTGTGCCCTCCCCACGCACTGGGCAGCAGGGAGGAAGATGCTAAGGTGATAAAGTGATGAATTAATGAGAGAAACAAGAGGAACCTCAAGCCCACAGCTGCTAGCCTGTGTCAATAAAACCTGCCACCCTGGCCCGGTGTGTTCTTGTGAGGACTCTGTGTCCATCTCAGACACAAGCTGCTCTGGGTGAGGACGATTGTGTCCCCCAGCCATACTCTTCAGTCCATTGGGGGTGTGCAAGTCCAGCTATACGCTCATACACTGGGCTCAGACTGGATTTGCTGCCTCCCCCCATTTGAAAATATCTCATGCTGTGATCCATCTCCTCCCCAAAAAAGTGAGAGCAAATGGCTGTACATGAAATGAGGCACACCAGCATTCTCCCTGCAGTCAAAGGCATTGAAGCCTTTCAAAAAGTGCAAAGCAACCGTTTTCTGGAATAAATATCTGTAGGGTTACCATCCATCTGGGTTTTCCAGGACGTGACCTCAGTTTTGTTCCTGTTGTCTCCCTCCCGACAGATTTCTGAAATGACTGTATGAACAAATGCCCGTGATTTAGAGCTGGACTGCTGGAGAGCGGCGAGTGCTGGAGGCCAGCTCTGAAGGCAGGCTCACCACCAACCGTGCAGAAGGGAGAGTGGCATGGCATGCTATGCCAGCTTTGAAATGCAAAGTCGTTAAAGTTATTGCAGTGTTTGTGATCTTACGACTCCCCCCCAATAGCCTTGTGATCCCCTTTTGGGTCGGGAGTCCCAGGCTGAGAAACGCTCCCATACATTCTACATGCGGTGTGCAGTTAAATGTCCCTGCCTTCCGCCTCGCCCCCCTTTTGCCCCCTACAATCAGGCCGGGCACACCCAAGGCACAGACTACTAGTGTGTGTGGGTAAGTGGGCAGGTGCTGTTTGCAATCAGCACCTCTCAGGCCCATTACCTGTAAAACACTGGGAGCCGTTGGATGGCGGGTGCTGTGTACGCGTAAGCTGTTCCCCTCTACAGTCAGGAACTGGATGGATTGCAGTCGTTTTCAAACACAGACAATCATGTCAGTGCCTGGTCTAAGGTTCGGTTCCCCACTGAGTCAGCTGCAGAGAGATTGTCTTTTCCCACTGACCATTGATCCCGCAATTTACCAGTCAGAGTGAGCTTAACAAGTTTGTTCTCACGGTGGGTGATAGTGGACAAAGTACGCTTCTGTTAAAGGATTGTCGCTGCCATTGATTTCATGTGCAGGCGTGAAAGGCAGCATCAGTTTTATTATGAGCTGGCCTCTGGTTGCAATAGTCCCCACTGGCCATTACCTTAACTCACTTTGATCCTCTTCCAGAGTTACAAAGTCTCTACACTTCCAGCTCGTGGCGTCACAAGAGATTTCGTGAGTGCCTGAGGCAATCTGGAGCAGAAGTCCGGCTGACTTTCAATGGCACTCCTGCTCCTATGTCCCTATGGTGCTTTAGAAAGTCTCACCCTTGATTTTCACGTGTCCTTTGCCTCTGCCTGCCTGATCCCCGTGGTTCAGCACCACTGAAATCCCACTGAAACCCGCAGGGCCGGATTTCCAAAAGACCCTCACTCCCATTTTAGATATCGTAACAAGCCCTTCGCCCCCAGCAGCTCTCGCTGCAGCACGGCTGGCTGATTTTCAAAAGAGCGCAGTGCCCAACACGCACCCCGTGTGCTGGGTGGAAAATCTGACCCTGCGGGCTTTGGCAGGACCTGGTTGGTGCCTTCAGGCAAGGGGTGGAATTGTGGGCAAGGGACCATGCTCGGAAGCACATGGTGCAAAGGGCTTCCCTGGGTTGGATAGATGCATCATAGCTCATCAAAGGATGGCATGCGAAGCCTCTGCTGAGAGCTAGTAGCTGGTTGGGGCCGTAATCACTCAGCTCATAGTGCAGGAGTTATGTATCTACACTGAAAACTATGTTCTTACAGCCTTGCAGTTAATGCAGGTCAACAGGAAGAGACCAACGGCGGAGATGTTCCTTCAGGAAGGAGCTAAAAGACACTTCCCTACCTGTCTGGCTGTTTCTAGAGTGTGTGTCCCGCAACGCGTGCTTGTTTGCCTCCCGAGCCAGTGCAAATTAAGAGATCACAAAATTGCCAAGCAGGGAAAGAAACACCGCAGGAGGTTCCCTCTTTAGGAGTAAAGACAAGGGGTGTTTGGTGTCTCTTGGAGGGAAAGGAACACATTCAGGCCTTCACTGAGAAGGCAAACTGACAGCATGCCAGTCTCATGAAAGCAGGTTCACAGCCGGCCTGCACATAAAACGCTGTAAGGGTTTTGGGTGTACAATACTTGGCTAGACCCGAGAGTATCTTGTTAAGTCTGGGCTCTCGAATGTGTGCTGTGGTTTTATGTTCTGTGTCCCCATTTGTTTCCAATACTTTTTACTTGCTCTTGCCTGAATTTCTGGGCTTTGTTAACTAAATGCATATGTGATTTCAGTAAGTGCTCTGAGCTCAGGTGAAGCTGGGTGTGGCAGTTTGTTTGGAAGCAGCAAACCTGTGAATACAGAAAGTGTCTGGTGGCCCACGTGGAGTTCTCAGGGGCTGGAGTGTGCCTGTCACCAATGTGCAGAGGAACTGTGGGGTCTGTGGGGCCTCAAGGGGTTATTTGTGTTATCTGTGGCCAGTGGTGTCCAAGAGCTGAGCCATGGCAGACACAGACAAAGCTTCCTCATGTTAAGGGTGGTCTGGCATTCCCCGGCTACAGTCTGGTCTGTTGGACAGCCATGTCCCTTCAGTTCTCCAACCTGGGGTGCCTTTCACCCTGCTTCGCTGTGAGAGCTACCACTCCTGGTCTGCCTACGCACAGCCTCTAACATGGCAATCACTCCGCTATTCAATCTGAGTGCTGTGGCCAGCCACCATGAGTTACACAGCAGAGCAACGTCAGCAAAGTCCCAGACTTTCCCCAGAAATGCGTATCTTGTATTGCCCAGCCCTCCTGTGCATACGAGAAGCTCACATGAAGTCCACCGTTTTATTAAAGGAAAATGATATGCACAGATCCTGCTGTCTTAAATGGAGTTTCCCAAACACTGCAGTCCAAGCACACTGGCTTACAGAAAACACTAAACTAAGTTTATTGGCCTACAGAAAGATAGATTTAAGTGTTCACAAAGTAATGAGGCATAAGAGTCAGAACTGGTTACAAAGAAATAAAAAGTAAACCGCAAGTAATACTGACTTAACAAGCTAAGTGAATTCAAAGCAAAAGTCTTCTCTCCCATGCATTTTATAGCAGTCTTAGTGGCTGACTCTCTGACAGGATTCCTCCCTCAGTCCAAAGCTGTTTCTTTGTTCTTCAGGTCTTGTGGCTGCTGTGGGTAGAGAGAAAGGGAGAAATATTTCAGGGTATCTGTTCGCCATTCTTATTGCTTTCCCCCCTCTTTGAGAATCGTCTCCAGCTGGGGTTCAGGAAACAGAGTCTGTGGGATAGAAACCTTCTGCTGTTTCTTTGCCAAGATGTACATTTCTTGCTCACCCCCTTCTTCCTGCCAAAGAATGGCTGCTTAAGAGGGATGGGCCGTTTGATTTCATTGCCACCTGGCTGAGTTGTCCGTTTGCCTTTTGTCTCTGAGGAAGTGGTTTGTGGCTGCTTCTGCAGATTTGGACTATGTCTTAGTAACATCATAAAATCGAATCTTATAACTTTACGTCCATTGTTGCCATGTATACTTTCCCAGGACAATAATAATCAGCAAATCATGAGTTTTCAGATGATACTTTATAAGGCATAGTTTGTGCAAAATGTATCATAGTCTTGAAAAAAAAGTGATCGTTGGGACACAGACGGTCACAGGAAGTGATAGTGAGGTGCCTCACAATGCAGACACTCCAGGGAAGTGTCACAGAAACGGCACCTTAGCTGCAGCTAAATCCCACAATCAGTTCTTCCCTTGTACTGCTATATCATTTTCCTGATGAAGCATTTTCTAAATGTCATTGCCTATCTCTGTTCTTCTCAATCCTCCAATCATATTTCCCTTCATTGCACCCAGTTCTCTGGATTCCTTCAGGAGAAAGTTTTATGTTTGTTTTTCACCTTTGTGTGGTGAAAAAACCTTCAATGGATTGATAGGATTGATACAAATGCCTAAAGTTATTCATTATTCTGCTGAATAGGGGCGGACTATTGAATCAGGGCCCTGATCAGGAGAATTTCTGTGTTATAGTTATCAGATATTTATCTGTTGCTGATTTCACTGTTAAGGCTAAGCACATTTTATCTTTAGTTTTAGGAGTAAAACTAGATTTTATATGTGTTTTTAAAAATATCCCTTCCGTTCTCTCCTACACTGGCCATCAGAATGGCCAGGCTTCTGGATATAGGCAACTTTTCTCACCTCCTTCCACAAACAATATCCATCACTGAAAATGTGGTAACGTTGGGGTAATTTTGTTCTCAAACTTTTCCTCGGGTCACTTTGAACTGCAGTTGGAAACTCTAGTTCTAATGAGACAGAACTTTGGACTGGGTCAGAGATCTCACCAAGTCACCAGCGGGACTGTTGAACGTCTGAAGTTGGTTCTCTGAGCAGGTCTATACCATAGTAGGATTTTGGCGGCAGTTGAAGGCTGCTACTCAAAGTACTTAAAATACCTTGCGCATCTCCCTTCGACTGCCTGCCGACTACTTACTGCAGGGTCTCCAGTGTGCTGAGTCGAAAGGAAATGCCCTCCCTTTACTCAGTGCTACTCTACTTGGGATGATCTTCAGTGAGCAACTTCCTGATCAGCTGAGCGGGTCTTCACAGACCTGACCAGTCCATTGGGACGATCGTTCTGACGCAGCAAATTTGCTGCTCTCAGTGAAGAGTAGGGCCCAGAGAGTTCAGGCTGGGTAAATTCCAGCCAGCTATGTATCTTTGAAGGCAGAGAGAAATCGGATCTCCCAGCTCCTGGCTGAGCTTGATGGTTCATTTAAATTGTACTGTGCGTGGTCCAGCACAGAGGGCCATACTCTTTCCTGGTCTCATTCCTTGGAAGTCAGTGGGGGTAAACCAAGGATAAATTAGACCCCTGCTCGTTAGTTGCATTAATGCACTGGATTCAAGCTGCTGGTCCACTCCCTGCCAATGCCCCATTTCAAACGTTTCTCTTTGGGGGAGATGTGGTGATGGAAAGGTGCTGGGTGGGCTGCCCTGGGAACTTGTGTCTTTTTCTTGGTCCTACAAGCACACCACGATGGCAATGGGGCATGCTCCGTCACACTGTCCCACCTACCTCTGGGCTAGAGGGGGGGCATTAGTTTTCTTTGGCCCATTCAGACTGACTCCTCAACCTCCCTGAAGCTGGGGAAGGCCCTTTGATGCTCGCTGTGATGTGCTTTTTATCAGAGATACCATCTGCCAGCTAATAACCAAGTTTTTCACTGCACTAGGGAACTGTCGATCGTTGCCAAATGATTCCCTTTTGCAAAGTGGTGCATTCAATAGCCAGAGCTTCTGAGAGCATGGAAATGAGGACTCCTGAAGAGGTTTTATTTGTGAAAATGCCATTCGCTTCCTTGCAATTTGGAGCTGGCTGTGCCTGGCAAGAGGAAGCCAGCTGCAGTTTCCCTTTAATCTGATTTCTGCTTTAAGTTGCTCACCCTCCCTCTTTACATCCCATGATTGTTTCTCGAGATGTCCAAGCTTTTAATACACCACAGCTCACTGGAGAGGTGAAGAGCTACCAACCGCCTTACCTGTATGGAGCTCGGCTGTGCGTAAGAAGCAGTACAAGCTAGTTGTTAGGGCAGAGAATCAGGTGCTGAGATCCCCAGTGATCTTGGACAAGGCATTTATAGATTTTAATGTTCCCAGCACTTATCTCAAGGCTCTAGGGTCTTTACAGCACACCCTGTAACATTTATGCACCTGCCCCAAGCAAGAACATTTTCCGCTCGTGCCTTGATTTCCCCATTTGGTAAGTGGGAGTGCATTAACCTCTCTCCCTCATGGCTTGGGAGGTGCGCTGAATGCTTCCCAAGTGCCTAGCGCTCTTCCGAGGGTAGATGGTGTAACAGCACCGCCATTCCTGCGTAGAACTAACTAACCTCCCCACCTTGCTCTGGGTTGCATATGAAATCTGAGACAGACTCTTCCGCAGCTGCCTCTGCCAAGTGCCGGTGAGGTGCTGGGTGAGAGGGAGATCACCCCAGGCGAGAGTACCCGCGGTCCAGCGGCAGGTGTGATGTGCCCTCCCTCTCCTCCACAGGGATATGAGAGCTCCACCAAGACGGACCAGTTTGTGACCCGCTTCCTGCTGCGGGAGACCAGGAACCAGCTGCAGACCCTGCAGGCCTCGCTGGAGTGCGCCTCAGACACTATCGAAGAGCAGGCTGGGCGGGAGAGGTAATGCTGGCAGTTGGCATGGCCAGAGGGCTCCGGGCATCTCACGTGGCCTGTCCTGACAGTCTCCTTCCCTCCCCGGTCTCAGAGGAGCCGACCGCTGGCACACAAGCCTCTGTAACCATCGGAGGCCGATAGCACGTCCACGGCGAGCCGTCCATTTGTATTTGGTCTCCCTGGACGGCGCAGCCAGTCAGTGCTACGAAACGCCGCCCGGCCCCCCAGCAAGCGGTGCATAGAGAGTCAGGGGAACATCTCCCACTCCCACATGACGCTGCATCTTCTGCCTTCGCTCCTGGGCCTCAGGACCCACCTGGCCAGCTCGGTACCAGCAGACAGTCCCATTCCTAGGGAACGGAGGAAACACAGTTCCAGCGAGGCACCCAGGCGTGGGGAAGGCTGTCCCCGTGCTCTTGCTGTGCTCTCTAGATTGGCTCCCTGCTCTGCCCTGCTCCGTTGGGTCTCGCTCTGAGGCTGTGTCTACACTGCATGCCACTGCTGGCCACGGACAGGTTATGTGTAGCTACGCACCACAGGGAAGGGCCGGCGGCATCCGCACAGCGCTGCGCAGAGACTGGTGGCTGGGACCCTTTCCCCAGGGTCTCCCCACTGACGGAGCCTTTCCCCACCTCAGGGAGCTGCCAGAGCCTTTCCCCAGGGTCTCCCCACTGACGGAGCCTTTCCCCACTGCTGGAAGCTTTCAGTGGGTCCGGGAAAGGCTCCAGCGGGGGGAGGCAGTATGATGCTACATTGCTAAAATAGCAATATAGATGGGAGAGGCGCTGCTTGGGCGTGCAGAGAGCCACGTGAGGTACATACCCAAAGGTTCTGGCATGTCTCTACTGAACTCGCGTAGGAAATGCTGCACCAGCCACCCTGCTATTTACACCTCTGCTAAGGGGGCACGCAGTGTCCGTATCCACTGTACAGACCACTGGGAAAAAAAGCCAGGCACTGCCTGCCCCCCTGCTTCAGTTTAAGTGGTCCCCAGCATGGTGCAGCCCATCCCACCTGCTCTGGCCCAGCCTGTCCCCAGCACGGCGCTGTCCGTCCCATCTGCTCTGGCCCGGCTTGTCCCCAGTTGGGCTCTGAGTGGCTGGTGGGGGGCGTTTCCCTGTGCTCAGCACTGCTCCGGATCAGGTCTTAGCTGCCCCTGTGCTCCTCAGCTGGGCAATAGGAGCTGGTTTGTATTGTCACTTGAGCATTCACGTGCAGGCCCCAGAGCGGGTGCGACTGTGCCAGTCGGCCGTGTCTTAGTGTTTGGGCAATGCAGACTCCAATACGTAGGGCCAGGGCTCCTTCTGCCCAACCAGAAGGTCTTGGTTTCTTCCTTCTGGTTTCCCCTAACATTGAGGATCAGGCCCCCAATATATTTCTGTTGGTAAAAACATGATTGTCCTGCTGGGGGGCCTCCACCTCCCATTCCCCTGGGGAAGTCAGGGATGGCAGACACAGGAAGGCTGTTAGCCGGCAGGCTGGGCTGAATCCATCCTTTCTGGTTTTAGGAAGGACTTGAAGAGATCCGTCACATTCACTGGCCTGAGACCTGGAAGGAGATGTGGGCGCAGAGCTCAGAAGAACGTCTGCTTGTCTCCAACAGACCCCTACTCTGGGATGCTTAATACAGGTACTGCGGGTAGAGAGCCATTGCCCCCATGTCTTGGGGTTTGCTTCGGACCCAGGTTTGCCCTGTCTGGACGGTGGTGTGAGTTGAATGAGACGTGGCTCTTATTCTGCTTTCCTGCCGGCCTGAGATTCATTGTGCCGGAGTTCAAGGGAGCCCAGTGTGTCTTTTCTGGACCTTTGCAGAGCTTGGCGGGTGGGGAAATATTTCAAAATAACGTTCTGGAGAAAGTAAGATCAGGTTATTGGTCTGTGCTGAGGCCGGGAAGGGCTCTGGTGCATCTGTTAAAGGGACCATGTCTGTACTTAGCTGGAAAGTCTCGGTCTCAGTCGGAACCAGGATCAGAGGTTGGGTCTGGTTTAGAGCTGGGACAGACAGCTCGGGTAAGGGTGAACCTCATTAACAAGGGCCTCCCTGTCAATATTGTGTCTAGGTGTTTGCATCGAAACCGACAGCCAGTGGGGGGCTCAGGTTAACAGGCTGCAGCAGCTCATTGACAAACTGGAATGCAAGGTGAGTGGGCAGAGGGCATATGCTCATACAGCTCACCCCGCCCCGCAGCCCCCTTCAGCGAGCAGGCCTGGGCCCCTGCGCCCTGCATCTCGGCCAGGCGGCAGACCTCATGCATCACCCCTCTTCTTTCAGTTCTGGGTAGCTTGATTGCTTCGCCTCAGTTTTGACCTGCAGCCCTCCCTGGGCCCCCTCTCAGCTCTGGGCCCTTCTTCCTGCTCTGGGCCCCCACTCAGCGCTGCTAATGTACCCCAGTCCTGACCGGAGCCCCCCAGGTTCTTTCGGATCTGGGACTCCCACACACACAGCTCTGCTGACACATCTCAGGCCTGGCCCTCCAGTCCCCCCACCCTCAACACACTGCTGGGCCTGCCCCACGGAGCTCTGCTGAGGTGCTGTCCCGGGGTTATTCCAGTCCCCAGCCTTTCCGGAGCAGCTTGCTGTTCTGTCAAGTCAGGGACCGGTTCACCCAGTGGGTTAACATCCAGCGGGGACTCTTTTGAAGGCCCCACACTTGTTTTTCCTTGTAATCAAATTCTCTATTAATAATGATTCTACTTTTCCGTAAATGCAGAGCCCACGGCTGGAGCCTCTAAAAGAAGGTGTTTGTAAAGGGAGAAATGCCGTAAGTTCAGTTGTTTTCCAATGATCGCTAGCACAGAGACAGCCAGAGAGTCGTTCTGTGTCTCACGCACACATACGCTCGCACACGGGTGCACACAGGTCTGGGCGTCCTGTCCATGCACCGACACACTGACGTGCACACCTGGCCTGCGCATGGACAGATGGGCGCACTCCTGGTTGGACAAGGAGCTTGCCTGGCTTTGTTCTGAAGTTCACTGCTTCAAGTCCTCACAGCCCAGGTCTGCAGGAGAGGGAACCAGAACAGCAGGCAGACTAGTGTGCGTATTCCGGGTTTCCGTCCTTGGTTCTGTGTGTGTGTGAAGAAAGGGCCCCACCTGAATGAGCCCAGGTGAAACCTGCTGGCTCAACAGGAACGTAACATTCTGCATGTGCGGCCCACGAGGCTGTGGGCCAAATCCATGCGGGAGCGAGCCAGTTTAAACCTGGATGGAAGGTCCTTGTGCTAGAAAGTCCCTTGTGACCCCCCCAGGCTTAGCAACCACATCCCCCCTTGCGCCAAGAGGGCACAAGGAACCAGCCAAAGTGGTAACCGGAGGGGATGTGGCCAGGCGGCAGCAGAGGACACTAATTTGTGAAGACCAGGAGAGGTGCTAGTTGTCACACTCCCTGTGGATCCCCTCGCGGATCAGGCGAGGCAGGTGTTCCTCCTCCTCCCTCCAGCGTTAGCCAGGGCGGCTGGTTGCAGCTCTGCAGGGCCATTCGTTGCTGATTAGTTAGCAGAGGAGACAATGCCTCTCAGACGTGAGCAGCAGCTGAGAGGCACTGGCCCTATGAGCCCCCCGTGCAGTGCGATGGGCAGAGGAAAGGCATTGCAGGTTTGGCTTGGCGTGCTAACCCTGGGCGGTGCGCTCTCTCCTTGCAGCACATCCTGGTGACTCAGCGGCAGCTGTCGGTGACAGAGAGCAGCTCAGAGAGATTCCACCAAGCGCTCCGAGCCTACGCAGAGTTCACAGCCAGACAGGATCGCTGTTTACAGTAAGTCTCCTGAGTGGCTGTGGAGCCAGGGATTTTGTCTGGCTAATCCCAGGGCTTCACACCTCTCATCTGAAATGTACAAACACGCTGGAATCTCACGACACGTGAGGCAAGAGCTGTAAATAATAGCAGCCCCCGTACAACACTGCAGAGTGCTGTGCAGACATCAGCTAATCCCCCCACTCAGCACCGCAGAGAAGTAGGGAAAAACTGCATCTGACGAAGTGGGTTATAGCCCACGAAAGCTTATGCCGAAGAAAATCTGTTAGTCTATAAGGTGCCCCTGCGACTCTAGATACCTACGTTGTACAAGGAAGTGTTACTATGAGAGCCATGAATTACTGGGATTCTGCAAAGAAGCTAAGAAACTTGGCCAAAATCTTACCATGCATGTCAGCGGCAAAGCTGAAAAAGACCCAGGAGTCCAGATACCCAGTCCCCTTCTCCCAATATAGCCATGAGCTTTTCCCTTGAAAGACAGAATTAGGTGAATTCTTCTTTTGCCAAGCCGGGAAGGAGGCGTCCCCCACAGCTGCTCCCCCTGGGGAATTAGTGCCAGATTTTCACAGATATTTAGGCACCTGAGACTGCAGATCGGCACCAGTGGACAAGAACCCGTAAGGAAGCAAAGTGTTGCACTCCCATGGAAGTCAACAGAATCGCGGCACCTGAATGCCTTTGCACACTGGGGCCTAGGCGTCTACACTGCTTAAGCACCTTTAAAAATCCCGTTAGTTCCTACCTATGAAAATCTGGCCCGCAGTGCCAGAGCTGACAGGAGTGTCTGGGTCAGTGTGAACAGGTGGATGTGGAGCAGTGTGGGGGATCAATTCACAAACCGTGCCCCAGAGCTATGGATGGTGACCTATGTATGGGCAGCGTAGTCTGGAGCATAGACTCAGGCGACCTGGATTTCTCCACTGTCACTAACTTGTGCGAGAAAGGCATTTAACCTTACTTGTAACCTCAGCTTACTTGTCTGTAAAATAGGCTCATTAATCGCTCCCTCACAGGGGAGTTGCAAAGCTGGTGTTTGCAAAGACCTCAGCTAGAAGGAGCTGGGGAGGACGGAGGGTGTAACATCGTGGCTGGGGGTTTGTCTACTCTACGCTGTAGGCAGAGGGGTGATTGCAGTGAATGCGAGGCGAAGTAGCAGTGCAGACCCCAGCGTGGGTATGGATCAGGCCCTGGGTGGGCTCATGTCGCCGTGTCTTCACCGTTATTTTTAGTTGCGCTAAGTGGATTGAAGCTGAACTGCTGTCACTCCACCGATTGGTGCGGACGTACCCCTAGCACGTCTCCCTGCTAGCTAATGTGGTCCGTGGCTTTGGTGCTGGCAGTCCTGGCTTTGATCACAGCTGCGGTTTCTGGACGTAAGCGACGCTAGTATGTTACGGAGGAATAACGAGATAAGAGACAAAGGAGGACGGATCAGGTGGGGTAGATCAGTCATGTTCCACCATTCCCCTTTGTATGTGCAAGGGAAAGTAGTGTTGACGAAGAGTCCTTGAGACTTCAATCCTCTGTCTAAATCCAAGGTGTGTCACTCAGGCCCTCGGTCGAAAAGGGCTGAATGCTAATAACAATGGCCCAGAGCTGGGGGTGTCTGAGACAAGTCGCAATATGTCATTTTGCAGTCGTGTTGAATGAAAGCTGTCTGTTCCCCTGCAGGAAGTTTCAAACTGGTTGGAAATAGAAAATTTTCATTTGGTGTCAACTTAAAATGTCCTTTCAGGTTTTCGATATAAACCAAACAAAATGGCATTTTAAGTCTAAACAAAAGGAAAATCTTCGTTCTGACATTTCCTGAGATTTCTCATCATTGTTTGGGATTTCACTGTTTAGTTTGTAGTTTTTGCTCCTTAGGCTGCGAGATAGGTGGATTGGGTTGCTGTTCCTCGCCTAGTCAAAAGAAATGACATTACAGTTGAACGGGAAATTCTCCTTTAGGCATTTCACAATCCATACACGCTCTCTCTCTCTCTCTCTCCCCATCATATGACAATGTCAGATGTTTATCCTTCCGAAATCCATGACCCCACTAGTGGGGCCTGGAGTCTAATCTTGGCTCTGCTACTCTCTTATGATGTGACCCTGAACACCTCCCTCCTGCTTTCTGCCTCTCTCTCTTCCTCTGTAAAATGGGACCAATCACACTGCGAGATTGAATTAGTTAACGTGTCCAAACGGTGCTTTGAACATGTAAAGTGCTTTATGTATATGTGCTAAGTGTTCTTTCCCACGTAATTCCATGCGCCAATGTGTTCAGCTCTTGACTCAAGTTTCAAATGTTAAACTAATTACAGTAAAAATCAAAAACATTTAGAAACAAAAAAGTTGAAACCGAAACAGACTACTATGAAATCTTTGAAGTGCAACGTTTCCATGGACCCACGCTGATTTTTTTTCTGATTTTCAATTTGTGATAATTTTCAAGATTTTGACTGTTTGTCCCCAAATCTTGAAAATGTCCGTAACAACGGGGAACCCATTTCCTGCCCTGCGCCAGCTGTGATGCCCTGGATGGCCTCAGGGGGGCTAGCTGGCTATCGGCACAGCTGGCCATATTAGCCTAATGCTTGGGTGGAAAGAGCTTAGGAAGCACAACCCATCTCTGCTCTAGGCCCCAGGAGGATGCTACGCTCTTCATGCCCATGGCCTTTAATGGGGCTGCAGCAAAGTCTTGTCTTTACTGAAATGCAACTGCAGCTCTTTAAGATGCTCAGAGGAATATCTCTTCCTGTGAGATGAAAAATGCATCAGTGAGTCACTGCTGATCAATCACCGAGGCTCCGGAGTCAGGCTGGTTGCCCAGCACGGCCCCGTTTATCCCAGGAGCTGACGTGGAACATTCGTTATTGTCCCTGCAGTGTGTCTTCCTGCAAGCTCACGAGCGAGGCCTGCTTCATCCTCTACGAGTTCTGGCAGGACGTGACTTCGTGGAGAAGGTTTGAGACTAATTACATCTCACAGCTGTAGGTGCCCGGAGCCGAGGAAGGCGGCGTCCTGTGTGGTCCTTGTGAAAGAGACAAAGCCGGAATTTTATTCAGGACGCTCACCCTTTTCACCTCTTCCTCCCCCTACCAGTGGCTGCGACCTCCCTGATATGGCCTGGCTAGTTATTTACACCTACCTGCCCAGGGGGACACCCCACCACCATCAGGTGTGGACATTCCAGACAGACAGCTTTCTGCTCTGGGGCGGGCCAGGACTGCCCCCCAGCCCAGCCCCCTGGTGGGTGTGCATAGGGGTGGCAAGCGTCCATGCACACTTCCTTTCTTGCACACCCACACAACAGCTGGCATAATCCCGCTCCCCGGGGCGGCCCCCCCCCCACCTCCTGGCATTTGCATTATCCTGACTCTGCACCTTGCTTTCCAGTCACTTGCAGACCAGTTGCAGCAAGACGTTCCGAGGGGCCATCGTCGACTTGCTGGAGTCTCCAGAGCTCATGACCACCATGCTGTTCCCAGGTGGGCATTCTTCAGCAGAACCTTACAGCGCTGAGCAGCTAACCGGAATGGCAAAGCATGGACTCCATCCTGCAGTCTTTACTCGGGAATCATGCCCACTGAACTCATTATGTACCATACACACCCCATAGTACTGTAGGAATCCAGTCACCCACCGCTGCAATGCACCCAGTTCTGGGGTGGAACGCAGTAGCTGTTTAACAGCACAGAGCAACCCTACCCAACAGTTTAAAACAAGAAGTGAGGATGTAAACGTAGCTCCAGAGGAAATGTGGGCAGACACAATGTAAGCACTCAATGAGGTTCGCCAGAACCTGGAGACTAATATTTATTCTGTAAACTGCAAGGAAGCAATAAGAGAAGTATGTAAGAGAAAGAGGAAGATGGGGAGGATGAATGAATGAGTTAGGGTTTGTAAAGAGCCACATCAGTGAAGAGTAGGAGATAGCTGATGGTATTACGAAAGGAGGTCTCGATGCACGCTGCAGTGTCAGCTTTCGGATGGACTGATTCGCCTTTCCTGCATCACAAAATACCTAAGCCGGTGGGAAAGCTTCTGACAGCAGCCTGGCTCTTGTCTTAAATTGCTGCATCCCTTTTGCTAACCCTGCAATCCCACCCTGGCCCAGCCCCACACTCAGAGGTGGCCCCAATAGGTGCCTCATTCCCATTTGTGGCCATAACTTGTGGTCAGATTTTGCTGCTTACAGTTCTGGGTGAAGGCACAAGGCAGTTAAGCTGCAGGGCAAGTGCTCAGTTCTGGGCTGAAATTTCATTTTAAAGCACGTTAGTGCAGACTTAGCGGGGAGCCGAGGCCTCGGGCCTTCTGGGAATGTGCAGTGGTACCCCACCAACCGGGGATGAGCTGAGACTGTCAGCCAGCCGTAAGTAGGGGCAGAGTAGAATCTGAGCTCCGGTTGGGGCTAATCTGGTTTATATTCTCTGCCTGTTTGCCTTGTCCCTCCTCCTTGCTCCAGCCCTAGAGATGCAGCCCCCCATTCCCACCTGTGCCCCCTCGAAGGGGGCTGGGATTTAGAGCACCCTGATGTTGTAATTAGCAGCTGTCACTGAGCGTCAGCTCCGAAATGGGAGGCTAATGGCAGCAGGGCCATTGACAGAATGGACCCGGGGGATAGGATGGCAGCGGGTGACATCTCTCCTAGCAGGGCCCAGAAGCCCGGCTGCGTTGGAGGGAGCAGCCGCCTTCTGCACATCTACTGTGCTTGCGGGGAGATGAACTGGAGACCCACCTGCTGGGCAGGGCTGAGAGCCGCACTGGGCTGTGGCTCAAGGTGGGAAGTAGTTTTAGTCCCAATATTTCCCCTTGTTTGGGGGGGGGGGGGGAGAGGAGGGAGAGGGAACCAACCAAGGGACCTTGAGGCCTTGCACAGGCACCGCTCTGTGACCTTTAGCCGGAGTGAAACCTCAGGGCCAAACCGTGGCCTTCCCCGGCAGTGAGGGGTATGAGATTCCCATGGCTGCAAGCCTGGGGCAGTGCGCACTGGAGTGAGTGTGAACAGAGGGGGTCACTCCTGCCCCACCTGCACTGATCGCTGGAGACTCTCAAAGCCCTTACCACAATTAGTGACCGAACCCCTGCAATGCCTGGGTGACCCATTTTACAGAGAGGGAACTGAGGCCCAGGGCCACAGGGAAGTCTCTGATGGGTAGCTTTCTCTACTCCCATGTCTTTCCCCACATGCACTAAACAATAGACAAATTTCCCCTTTAGCTATTTGTGACTCATGCACTTTCCCTCTTTGCTTTCTCAGCCTCCTGGTGGATCATGAACAATAACTGATCCTCTGCTGCCCTCTCCGAAGAGCAGCCGGCACGTGGATGGATGAGGAATGCTCACTCCCAGACCCTTGGATCCTCGACCGCCAAAGCGCGGCCATAGGCTCCCCTGTCTTGTCTCTTGTTCTGTCCTCTCTGGTCCACCCTCCTGCAAACTGAGGGCTGCCCTTCTCTTGCAGGCATTTCTCAGCTGCACCAGGCTGGCCTTCCTGGGAGTATTTTATCCTTCTTCCCTTCCCCCCCATGATGTCACATTGCTGCCAGCCAATCAGCCTTCCCAGCTATAACACTCCGCCCCTGAATGTACCATGTTCGACTGGGGCGGGGGGAAACACCTCCCATGTGAGTGGCGTGGGTACCGAGATACTTGAGGACGAGCTAGTCTGAGGACCGGTGTCATGTGAGGACAGGCGGGGGGCAGAATTCAGGCTGGCCTGCGCTGTGGGGCTGGGATGGCCGTGCAGAGCCTGAGCCAGGCTGGAGGGGCATGGAGGACAAGAGCCATTTATTGTCCTCTGGCACTCACCTGGCAAGGCACGGAGGGGCTGTGGATTAAGCTGTGTCCAGCCACTGCCCTACAGACTCTTTGGGGAAAGGCTGTGTTGGGAGGTGAGGTGATCATCTGTGGGTTCACAGTCTTCTGGTGGGGTGGCTGGATTCAAATCTCTCTGAGAGTCCCGTAGCAAATCTAAATGATCTTGGCAAGCCGTTTCCCCCAGTCTCCCTGCCTGTGACAGACTGCTCTCCACATCCGGTCTGGTGTGCCGCTATGACCCCTTGAACCTACTCCTGAACCCCAATTCACCCCACCCCGCTGGGTGACCACTCACTCCTGAGTCAGTCCACACCAGCCACCAGCGTGTAATTGGTCCCAGGCAGTGGGTGTAAATCCACTAGCCACACAGGCATCGGTCCCCAAGCGAGCACCCCCAGCCCCAGATCCCACACTGGGAGCCACTGCCTTACAGGGATTGGGACCCACTCCCAATCACCTTAGTCTCAAATTCAACCACTTAACAAAGAAGTGGATTGTGCCCAGCCTCCCACTTCCGCACCCTTTAAAGATCACATGAGTTTAGATAAAACAAATACTAATTTATTGATGAGTACAATTTCAAGTGAGAACATGGCCAATCGGGGCAGACTTATGCTATAAATGAATTAGGAGTGACCACTATCAAATAAAAGGTGTAAACCGCAGACTAACCTAACATCTCTACCTAAACTGACCTCATAGTCCCAGATTATGCGCAAGGTGTTCGGCTGTTCGGTGTTTTACAGCCATTCTCTGCCTGTTACAAGGCAGAGCCCAGATCTTGTTTGAAGTTGAAGAGAGTTGCAAGATGGAGTCTTCCAGGCAAAAGCCTGCAGCATCTCCCCCCAAACGGTCTCTGTCTTTGTTTTTTAAACTCCTGACAGTCCCTCCCTCTGTGCGAGTCCTTTTACTTCTACCTGAACCAGGGAGGGCATTTGCATTCCCTTTGTCATGTAATTCTCCAGGCTCTGTGCTAGAGACAGTCCTGAGAGTCTGGCCCCTGTAACGTAACATACTTCACCTGAAGAACAACAGAGTCCTGGGGCACTTTTAAAAACTAATAGATTTATTTATCGCATGAGCTTTCGTGGGAGAAAATCCCACTTCGTCAGACGCTTTGAAGTGGGATTTTTCTCCCACGAAAGCTCATGCGATAAATAAATCTGTTAGTCTTTAAAAGTGCCCCAGGACTCTGTTGTTTTTCTGCAATAGACTAACACGGCTCCCACTTTGATACGTCACCTGGACCCACATACATGGGCACACCTACATGATGCTGCAGGAGACCTGATATCATAACTATATGGTGGAGCATTCAAAAGGGAACCTTGCATGGTGTAACTGGCATCAAATCACACAATTACTTTGCAAAACCGAACAGAAAAGTTACATAGATCATGTCCTGGGCGTGCAGGGAAGCAGAGGGCTGGCAGAGTGTGCCCACAGGCCGGCCAGCCCTACCCATTCCCACTAATCTCCGTCCTCCCAGCGCAAGTGTGGACCCTAAGGCTGTGGCTGGGCGTGGACTCATCTAATTCTTAGCGCACTGACTCTAATGTGTTAGTTGGATGGCCTCATCCAGTTCCTACCAGGACACATCGTGGTATGCCCACAGCACAATTGGCCTCCCCATCCGGATCTGCCTCATCCAGTTCCTACCAGGACACATCGTGGTATGCCCACAGCACAATTGGCCTCCCCATCCGGATCTGTCTCATCCAGTTCCTACCAGGACACATCGTGGTATGCCCACAGCACAATTGGCCTCCCCATCCGGATCTGCCTCATCCAGCTGCCCACAACTGGACTGGCCATGGAGGCTGAGCTCTCCGCAGTTGCAGCGGGGTTGAAATCCCAGCCCTGGGCAAGGTGCTGTGTGTGTGTGGCAGGTTGCACTGCCCCATCCCATAATAATTAGACAGGAGGCCATGTGGAGGATCTCAGTCTCCCACGCTGCCCATCTGTCCCCTGGTTGTTATAAAGGATTTTCCTGCATGCCCAATCTCATCATCCTTTAAATCTCTGAGGGTGAAACCCAGCCACCTACGCTCATTCCCCAGCACAGTGTGAGGTCAATAGACATTCCCGTCGGGGAGAAACCCACCAGGATTCCTGGTATTTGATTAATCTTTGGGCAGCTCCCCTGGTGTGAATGGGAACTCGCCCTCGATGCTGGTCCCAGAGGCAGAGGCATTTCACACCTTGGCTGTCAGCCACACATGTAGACAGTGGATCCCAAACCTACCAGGCCAGCGTGCGCACCTCACTCCCACCGGCATTCTGCACCCATTCTGTGTGGGTGCAAATAACAGCACAAAGCATAGGTGAGTTACAGGTGCCCCTCTTGGCCAATCCCCAGTGTCAAGGTGAGCGGGAATCAGCAAGCCATCTAGTTTGACAGCCTACGTATAACGCAGGCCAGCAATGCTCTGAATTGTGCAGCCTCCAGATGCAGAGGCTTGGCTTTAAGTTCCAGCCAACAGCCGAGAGCCCTGGTTCAGTCTCTCGTGCCAGCTGTCACACAAAGCCGTGGGCACTTATGCCCTGGGGTGGCAGGACCAGGCTGTGTTCGGCAGGTGGTATATTTCATAGGCGGGAGGCTGAGGTGTCAAAAGAAGCCCCACACTGGTGTTTCTGGTAGACGCTGAAAGTTCTTGTACAAGCAAAAGAGCAGCTGTAGTTTGGCGAAAGAAAAGGGCATGGTGTACAGAATGTGTGCATGGTGGCTGCATTTCCACCCCCGTGAGCACAATGTAAGCTTTGCCAAGCATGCAGGACCCTGGGCCAGTGGGAACGAAAGGGCACCGCCTAGTTTAGTGCAGCAGTGATTCGTTCACAAAGATCAGCCAGCACTGCTGGGCCTGGGGCACACAGCACGCGATGGGTGCGTCTACACGTACAAGTCAGCTCGCCCTAAACTACTCCGCGTCCACACTGGGCTTTCCCTAAGTCGACTTAAGGAAAAGTTACGTTGACTTAATAACACCTCGATTTAGGTCGACTTAAGCCAGTGTGGACAGGGCTTAGCACCTAAGTCGCCCTTATTAAGGGTCCCGGTCAGGGCCCCGCTTTTGCAGGCAGGCCGGCCTCTGTAAAACGACAGCCAGTATAGACTGTGAACCCCCTTGCGCCGTCCATGGCCCGTGAAAGCATTGCAGCCCCTCGACGCCACGCTGCCCCCAACTGACTGAAATGGGTTAGGTTCCAACTTCTGGTTTGAATTACATTTTATTCTCTCTTTCAGGGCTGGTCTGTGTCCTTCCGAATTCCTAGCATTCTAACATCAAAATGCAATGTCGTCCCGCCCCCGGGCCCCGAGCTAGGCAGCAAAGCCAGGTGATCAATAATTTGGCTAGTCTGTGTTGTGAATCAGGGGTTTTAAAACATTAAAGCAAAACAGAAGAGCCGAGTTATAAAAAGAGGCACAGCAGCAGCCCTGAGACAGAATAACAGCTGTATCGGTTACTGTGTATGCTTAGTTCTCATTCTCTTTCTGTATCTGCCAGACTGTACCTGTAGCGAGTATTTGCAGCTCTGTATGCCGATTATCCTGTGTGTTAATAAACCATCCCACACTGTCGGGGGGGCCCACAGCATTTCCTGGGGGTGGTCAGACTTAGGGCCGCCTCTCGGGCGTCGTTTTGAAGGGTTCCTTGTTTGAATTGCAGCCGCAGAAGGAATGAGTTTGAACCTAATGGATCCTCCCCTGGGTGCTCTGTAGCCCTTTTCTAATTGGGCTGGTACAGTTGGCGGTCCAGGCAAAGGGATGTGTTCTGGCTGAGCCAGAATTTGAAGCTTTCTGGTGTTTTTCAGCTGCAATTTGGCATGTACTGAGCATGGGGCCAGGGCCAGGCCAGGGCTGGGGTGTTGACTAGAGCGTTGAGCATTAGGAGCGTGCCCATTAGGGCCAATGGCTAGGAGACCCCACACACGGAGCGCTAAAAGGGAGCTGGCTCCACCATTCTGGCCCACGCTGCCTTCCTCTCCCGTCGCCCGCCTTTACATTAAGATCTACCAGAGCCAGTGCCCGGGACGTCCCTGTCTGGTGTGTGCTGCTCTCTGGAGAGAGTGAATTAACGCAGCCGACCCAGACAGGGCCAGGAACAGGTCTGATGCTGTGCATGTCTGCCGACGGTACCAGCCAATGCACCGGCTGCTTGGATGGAGCGGCCCTTGATTCCCACAGCTTCTGCCAGCCCCGGGAGGGCCAAAGGCTGAGTGTAGCTGTACTGCCCTGCGTTAGGCCAGGCTGGGTCTTGCCGCGCTGGTGCAGGTGGCCTGGCGAGGGGCAGACTGGCAGGCTGGCTGCACAGGGACCCTAGCGAACCCGGCTTCTTCTATTCCAGAAGGGCACAGGAGGCCGGGGAGAAATGCGCTTTGCTAATTCCTTTCTGCGGAGCTGTCCTGAGTCCTGAGGCAATCCCTGAACCTGCAGCTGCCCAGCCCGAAGGCTAGCAGAACCCTGGAAGCACCGAGCAAGGCGCCGCATTGCTGGGGATGTGGGTTCACACCCCACTGAGAGCAGCCCCAGACGACGCATTGTCTCCTCCAGGGGAACAGCCCACGGGACGTCCTGTCCAACCTGTCAGGGTCCCAAACCCTGCTGAATCTAGCTAAGCCAGCCTCTCTGAGGGCTCCCCACTCACGCAGCCGGCCTCCAGCCAGGCTTCCTACACAGAGCAGTGGAATGACATGTCCCCAGCCGTGCCTCTGTGCCCCCCATTTCTCCGATGCCGCCTCAGAAGCACATAGCCCAAGGCGCAGGCCGAAATCCAGGCCACAATCCTCCAGCCCTGAGCAGCATCTTGCCATGTTCCAGGCATGCCTTGCGCAGCACATCACAAGTTCCCACTAGCGCCCCAGCACCCCTGGCCCATTCCCACCCCATTCACCCCCCGAGACCCTCAAAACCAGCAGCTACACAAGGGATTGGGCCACAGAGACGCTAAGGTCAGAGGGACCAATACGATCATCTAGTCTGAGCTCCTGCACAACGCAGGCCACAGAACCTCCCCCTCCACTCCTGCAATGACCCTCCAACCTAGGACTGACTTCTTGAAGGCCTCGACTCATGGTTTATAGACTTGAATAAGACACAGAGACTCCACCAGCAAGTGACCCACATGGCAGAGACACAACTGAGCTCCAGGGAAAGCAAATGTGATGCTCAGAAGGAGCTTGGCCCACGTCCCTTCCCGCGGTAGGGTATGTTCTGGCCGCAGGAGCGTTCAGAGCTGGACTAAATGGCCAGTAAACCCTTTGCCAGCAGCGGGGTGGGGACGGGCCACGCCTAACAGCATGGGCTTCATTCACACACGTGCCCTGAGCCTCCCGTTCTGTCCACATGTCAATGCAAGTAACAGCGCGTGCGTTTTGGGCCGGGGGGGGGGGGGGTGGGTGGATGTGGATGCAGAGGGCACACATGTGCATGGTGTGTGCCCCTCTTTGGCAAATACTCACCCTCCTCTTGCCTTGCTCCCCGGTGGCTTTGACGCTGATTTCCAGACGCAGGGTACACGCTCCCCTGGCCAACACCAGCATGCGCGCCAGATGCTGTAATGCTCACAGCTGTTAAAAATGAAGGTGGGCTTCCAAACCGGGCACCCTTAGCCTGTGTCTGCCGGCAGCTCTCAGCCCTGCGCTGTGGCTGCGTTACTGATGTGAGTCACATTGATTAGGGTTACCGGGAGCCCTGTCATTGAGGCACCATCTCCATGGAACGAGGAAGCCAGGCAGGTAAGTCTGTCTAGCGTTGGGTGTGGGCGGCATTCCTGACAAACCTGCCACCAGACTCGAACCCTTGGCCTGGCGAGCCACCCAGCTGCTATGGAAAATTAGTCCCTCGGTGACTCACACCTGAGAGAGCTCTTTTCCTGATGTCTTCAGCTCTGGGTTTATTGTTTTACAGCTTGTTAACTCCTTTGTTTGCAATGAACCCAGCTCCGAACCAGTTCTCGGAAGACAATGGAAGCTATTGAAACTCAGTTACCTGGCAGACAGAGAAAATCAATGGTCGGTTAAAACGGTTGCCTGCCGTGTTTGATCATATTGTTAACACACGCGGAGATCTGCAAACCAGAGAGTTTGACACAGATACTGTGATGCCTGCTACTGAGGCAAGACAGCACTGGGGGCCCAGTACTGCTGGAGGACGGGTTTTTCCAGAGGGCCAGAACTTCCCTACCTTGGATAACTCACGTTGCCAGTGATGGGCACATTTCAATTTGGATAGTTATATTCAGTTCCCTTAAAATGTCGCCTGTGTTTTCAAACGGGCACTGTGGCCTTGTCTAATCTCATTGTGTGCTGCCGTACTCCACCCCAGAGATGGCCGCACGTTCATAGAAAGATGCCATGACACCATCATATGGGAGAGGCAGTCAGTCATTCATACAGGGTTGAGCTCACCGCCTGGATGAATGTCGCCATCAGCTGACTGTCCTTAGCCCTGTATGCTGCCCTCCTGCCACGTGCGCTGGCCGCCAAGGTCAGGAGAGAGTGTGTGTTTCTTTGTGCAGAGCGAGCATTTCCACACGTGATGTCTCCGTAGCAAACCCATCTGCGTTACAGTTTGCCGTGACCTGTGGGCAGGGAGCAGCCGACATTTCTTCCCATTCCTGCTGCGGCTGTCTCAGTGACAGCCATAATGGAAGGGGCCCTGATGGCCGCTGGCTTTCTCCGGGCCTGAGCATGGTTAGCTGACACAGCAGTTCCAACACCGGCCGCTGATCTACACCAGGGCAGCTGCAGGGATGGGAAACGTTCCACACAACACGTAGCGCAGATGCAGCCCTGCCAAATGCACTCCTGGCCCCCTGAGATCAGCTCCCCATGGCATCACTGGGCTGAGGGTTTCTGCCTGGGATGGGACGGGCTGGCTGGCTCATTCAGCAGAGCTCAGTCCCGTTAGAACAGGGCTGGAACGAGGCCAGACGATGCATGCAGCTCGCAGCCTAGAGAAGTGTGGGCATGCCTGCGTGGAGGGTGCACTCGCTGGCTGGGTCTGGGGCGTCCTGCCAGCTGGCAGTGGGGTTGACGTATGAGTTTCCAAATCTCTTACCCACTCTGCTGATGCATGCCGTGTCCCGGCCCGATCCTGAGATGTGCTATGCACCTGCCGACTTCACCAGAGCTGGAAAATGGGGCCAGAGTCTGCTACCACTGAAGTCAAGACCCCTGAGTTCCAAGGGGGTCAAGATCGTGCCCTGTCAGATCTGCTGTAGAGCACATCTCCCAATTCACACAACACTGCTCTGTGCCAGGAAGTGTCTCTAAATCATCATCTTCTACAAGCACCTCTCTATGGGGCTGATTTACAGGGGCGTAATCCCCCCAAACTTTGTATCAGAAGGCCAATCCAACGTCCAGCCTCTCCACTCAGCAGCTCAAGGCATGAATGTATTTCCCTGTAATTCAGCCTGGTTTAGGAAATGCTTTTGATCTTGGGGGGGCGTCTGTGCTGGGAGCAGCTGAAGGTCTGGCCCTAACAGCGAGACAAACTTTAGAATGGGCAGCTCACGGCAAGTCCCCTTCAGGTGCCTCCTTTATGGGGTGAGGCTGATGGCTCGATTGTTCACAGCCCGTATGCCAGATGTGGAGGCCACGCTGCACTTCCCAGAAGTCGCCCTGGGGGACACAGGGCCTTGGAGACACTCCTCTTTGCTCCAGGTGGGTTAATTCGGCTGTCCTTTCCTAGCAGCAAATCACCGTCTGCCTGCCTGCAGGCTGGGTTGGCTCTGCTGGCCAGGGGAGCCAAGAACCCGATCCCTCTGCCCACCTGCAGAGAGAGGGAGTAGGTGGCCCCCAGGCAGCTCCCAAGGCTGGAGGAGCAGTTACAGCAGTGCAAGGGGCCTGTCCTGTGCAGGCTATTGTTTGGCGCTGAGGGTCACTGGGACAGCCCTACCCTGACCGCACCCAGCCAGATTGCGCATAGCCATGCAGGTTACAGATCTGTCGCTCTGCAGCATTGAACCACTGACCCCAAAGAACGTTTACAGACAGAGGTCTGGCCCCACATCCTGCTCAGAGATCTGATTCATGCTGTGCTTTTTGCTGGCAGTGTGTCACTTCCGGGGCTAATCCCCTGGGTTGGTCACCTGGGCTGTGATTTTCAAAGAGATTTCAAGGCAGGTTTGGGTGCCTAATTCCCTAATTTTCTATAACAATCAGAGCATTACACATCTCCATAACATTCCTTCCCTGCTCCTCAGATTAAACTTCTGACATTCCCCTCCTGCAGTCTAAACTGGTGTGTATCCATGTCACCCTAATCCTAAGCCTCACACACGCCGCAGCGCGGGGGACTCGCGACACCCTGCTTCAATACTTACAACCTCTTTGGCTCGGCGCTAAGATCTCAGTGGAGAGGGGTGGCCGCACTCTGGCGTTCTGATTGTCCACAGAAAGCAGTGGGGAGTTCACAGCTCGTTTCTGTCCCTCCCTATGGCTGAGGAGTCTGGAACAGCCCAGGAAACTGTAAGGAGAAGCACAGAGAGGTGAGGGATTTCTTACCATTGATCTCCTAATCCAGTAACAGCTGGGCAGAGGTGGTGACGGTCTCACCTGTTCTTAGGGCCGGATTGCCATGAGCACTGGGGACCTGAGCTCTTCTGAAATCAGCCCCCAAGTGAGTAGTGAACACCGTATTAACCAGACTGCGTCTGTCGCATCACAGGGCTTGTTTAGTGCTGGGTGGGTATTGGGTGCCGAGGGCAGGGTGCCCAAGCGGTGGCTCGCCTTCTGATAAACTGTCCCCTAAGCACAGCTTCGTCAAGGTGCCCTGCCAATGCTGATGGTTCACAGCAGTTGTGTTGCTGAGTGGTCAAGGCATTAGCAATTTGAGTCTCGGCTTTCAAAAAGTATTCGTACCTGCACTGGCCTCTTCTGGAGCTCTCCTTCTGACTTAGCTGCCATACAGATGGCATTATGATTTCCGTGGGGTTAGGCAGATGTGACTAAGTGGTTGGGGAGAAAGACAGTTGGGGAGAAAGTCCTCTGAGTTCTAGGGCAGCTGTTCTGGGCACAATACCCAGAACCTGTTTTTTCCTAAGGTTCTGAGCTTGTCAGCTAGCTTATTTTTGCCCTTTTTATTTTCTGGTTTGTCCAAAACAAACAAAAAAAACCCAAAACCAAAGATACATTTTTCAGAAAAAAACTGCAAAAAAATGTGTCCCTTTCACTCATTTAATGTTGAATTGAGCCATTTTTAGACCAGCACTATAGCTGCTTGAAAAATGGGTTGATATTTTGCACGTAAAAATGAAAAAAATGCTTCCTGGTTTTTAAATCCAAAATTTTAACCAGCCCAACTGCTTTTCAATCCATACCTTGCTGTGCTTCAGAGCTCCAGCTGGGAAAAGCCTGGGGCTGGCTTAACAGCTGTCTGAAAGGCTGTTCCCATGAGACTGTGAGCTCAGTTTTGAAGACTCAAGAATGTCAGAAGGTGCTGAAGAATATTCAGTCTTGAGATAGCAGAATCTGAACCATGACAGCCAGACTTTCTGATGTGCACAGATGTGCAGACAAAAATCCTAATTAATTTCTGCATCTTTTTTGCATATGCAACTAGTGTGACTGAGAGTGCAACCACAGAAACGTGCCCAGACATCAGACATGCATCAGACTGAAGCAGGATGCAAAGTGAGTCAACACGCTCCCTTCACAGAGAGACACAAACAGCTCAAAAGGGAAATGTTCCCACAGTAAAAGTGGAAAAGTAAAATTCACTCCCCTTACCAACCAGCCCTGCCAAATTCCTTGTCATTAGCGTGTTCTGCTGACAAACGAAAGACTGGGTCAGTCACATTTACGGGCTGGGGGCATGTGGAAAACCTCCATAAATGTGAAATTCAGAGCAGTCTCCTCCACAGAAAAGGTTTCACACATTTTTTATGAAGAGATTAACCCCCAACGGTGATGGTGGGTGGAGCGGGGAGGGCGCGGTGTTGTGCGGTGGGAACAGTGGACCTTTGTAAATCATGTTGAATGATCAATGACTTGATCTCCTTTTTTGAAAGGATAACAGATTTTTTAGATAACGGGAATGCGGTGGACCTAATTTACTTAGATTTCAGCAAGGCATTTGATGCAGTTCCACACAGGGAGTTAGTAGTTCAGTTACAGAAGATGGGGATTAATATGAATATAGTAAGGTGGAGAAGGAACTGGTTAAAAGAGAGGCTACAGCGGGTCATACTGAAGGGTGAACTGTCAAGCTGGAGGGAGGTTTCCAGTGGAGTCCCTCAGGGATCTGTCTTGGGACCGATCTTGTTCAACCGTTTTGTTACTGACCTTGGCACAAAAAGCGGGAATGTGCTAATAAAGTTTGCGGATGACACCAAGTTGGGAGGTATTGCCGATACGGAGAAGGATCGGGTTACCTTACAGAAAGATTTGGATGACCTTGTAAACAGGAGTATCAGGAATAGGATGAAATTTAATAATGGGAAGTGCAAGGTCATGCATTTAGGGACAAACAAGAAGCATTTTTCCTATAAGTTGGGGACGCATCAGTTGGAACGGACTGAGGAGGAGAAGGATCTGGGAGTACTGGTTGATCATAGGATGACTATGAGCCGCCAATGTGATGTGGCTGTGAAGAAAGCTAATGCGGTTCTAGGATGTATCAGGAGAGGTATTTCAAGTAGAGACAGGGAGGTGTTAGTGCCGCTGTACAAGGCACTGGTGAGACCCCATCTGGAATATTGTGTGCAGTTCTGGTCCCCCATGGTTAAAAAGGATGAATTCAAATTGGAACAGGTGCAGAGAAAGGCTACAAGGATGGTCTGTGGAGTGGAAAACCTGCCCTATGAGTGGAGACTCAAGAAGCTTGGCTTGTTTAGCTTAACCAATAGAAGGCTGAGGGGGGATATGATTGCTCTCTATAAATACATCAGAGGGATTAACATCAGGGAGGGAGAGGAATTATTTGAGTACAGCACCAATGTGGACACCAGAACAAATGGTTATAAACTGTCCATCAAGAAATTTAGGCTTGAAATTAGATGCAGGTTTCTAACCATTAGAGGAGTAAAGTTATGAAATAATCTTCCAAGGGGAGTTGTGGGGGCAAAAACCAGAACTGCTTTCAAAACTGAGCTTGATAAATGTATGGCGGGGATGGTATGATTAGCCTATTTTGGAAATTGACTGATATTTGGTTACGTGTGGTGGATTTACAAGTGGCCTAAGAGGGGAGAGTACGTGGGGTGGGTTCTGAGTTATTACAGAGAATTGTTTCCTGGATAACTGGCTGTTGAGACTTGCCCACGTGCTCAGGGTTTAACTGATCGCCATATTTGGGGTCGGGAAGGAATTTTCCCCCAGGGCTGATTGGCCTGGGCTCTGGGGGTTTTTCGCCTTCCTCTGTAGCACAGGGCATGGTTCACCTACCGGTGAATTCTCTGTATCTTAAAGTCTTTAAATCATGATTTAAGGATGTAAATGACTCAGTCCTTGGTTAGTGGCCTATTGCAGGAGTGGGTGGGTGAGGTCTTGTGGCCTGCATTGTGCAGGAGAGACTAGATGATCGTACTGGTCCCTGCTGACCTTAAAGTCTATGAGTCTATGAGACCATCACAAATGTCTTGAAAAACTCAAAGTAATGAAAGCTTATTTCAACATCATCCTTTACAGGTATAAAACAAGTGTTTTCATTTTAGCTAGACATAACAGTTCACAAGATGAACAATGTACTAATGAAAATCAAAACCTGCTGAAGACAGAAGTCGTTTATTAATAGCCACTAAGAAGATGAGATACAGACAGTATTAGCTGGTCAGGATTTCATTCGTATAGTATCCCGAAGTGCAAGAAGTACACCTAAGCATTGTCCTTCGCTGTCCATAGGCCATAGGAGGGGCTCTGAACAGCTGGGAGCAGTGCTTAGTACACTGTGCTGTGTTAGTTTGTAAGCCCTAAGAAAACTGACACAGGTATTGCAATAGATCTGCATTAACAACCATATTTCCATCCAGCGTGGTGAGTTTATGCAGCTTGCTGCAGACAATAAGGATATAAAATGAGGAAGCATTAGATGGAAAGCACACCACCCGTACCACAGTTACAGTAATCTGGCAGTGCCAGCCTCCCTCTGGTCCAGACAGCAGCTTTTGCATAATGGCAGCTCCGACTCGAGCAAAGAAAATAGCGCTGTGAAGAAACTCCTGCAATGTGTCAAGATGCACTGGAGCACAAGCCTCATGGCTAGATGCCATCCACCTCATCCTCTGGGAAAAGTCAAACGTAACTAGAATGTTCCAAAGGGGTAGCCGTGTTAGTCTATTGTAGAAAGACAACAGAGTCTTGTGGCACTGCGATTAATAAATCTGTAACTAGAATGGTGATGCTGAGGTTTGCCAACAAGCCTTGATCTGCAACAGATAATGCCCAGATGCTGCCCAACCCGCTATTTGAGATTGAGTTACAAAAGGCGAATGGTCAGCAAGTCCCAGGGTGGATCACATTTAATGTGAGGATTTCATATACCGTACCAGAAGTGACACTGACTGGTTACTGTCCACAGCTGCCAACATCAGCAACCGAGTGGAGCACGATTTTCGCTGTATTGAAGAATGTCAGCAAGATGTCGAGGGCACTTGACCAAGATAACAATATCTTGACATTTGATGGAGCTACATGTTGCAACGAGATTCAGTGACAGTGCCCAGAGGAATTTCTGAAAACTGCCTTGAGAATAGGTGGCCTCTACATAGCAGAGACATTTCTGGCTGTAATTGGAAAGAGCGCCCTGGAAGACAGTCTCATAGGCTATGTCTACACTACAAAAAGTTAGGTCGACTTTGTCAAGTCAACCTTATTAGGTCAACTTAACAAAGTGCTTCCCCTGAACGGGGACTTAGTAAGTTGACCTAACTGCCCTTAGGTTGACCTAATAAAGTGGACTTAAGCGTCCACACTGGGCTTAGGTTGACCTAAGGGGTCGACCTAAGGGTTAGGTTGACCTAACCAACAGTTCTTATTAAGTGGACCTAACCTTTTATTAAGTCGACTTAAGGAATTTCTTAAGTTGACTTAATGAAAGCCTGGTGTGGGCAGGAACTAAGTTAGGTCGACTTAAGCCTCCTTACATCGACCTAACTTGCCGGTGTAGACATAGCCATAGAGTCTCAGATATGTGGTAGCAACACCACGAGCAATCAACTTAAAAGGCAAATCATGAAACCGTGGAGTGAAGGTCTACAAGCTTGACTGAAGGCTCTGTCCGGACCGTGGTTGCAGGCATTTTGTTCATGGATACAAGACAGGGAGATTGACTGTGATGTAGACCTCACCCAGGCCAAGCTCCAGGAATGTCAAAATGAATGCCCCTGAAGTTCACGTGCAAGGAAATCGCACTGCGGCTCAGTTTAGAAATATTTGGAGAAGCCTGGACAGATGTGGCACTTGATCAAAGAGTGAACTGTGCTGGGAAAGTGGGTTTCATTCTGAAACCAGGCGCCTTGGCTAGATGGGTCCTCACTGCTCCTGAATGCTCATCTCTCACAGCTTCCGTGATGGGAACGTGCGACAAGGCAAACACAAAGAGGCTGCCGCACGAAGGAGATGTGTGTAAGTTTGTTCATGCCGTCACCGACCCCATAACAAACCCACTTGATTTGAATGCTGACTTGACAGCACTCGCCAACATTGCACTGGGGGTGTTGCACCCCCGCAGAGCTGCCACTAAGCTAGTTACTGCAAACAATGCTGCAATCAAAGCATTGAAAGAGTGTGTGGAAGGCAGATTAAATTCAAACACCACTGGATTCCTTGAACACCTGCCCAAGCGCAACATCAAGACAGTTACATCTCTAAGCAAGAACATCAAACCAAAAGTTAGTAGTGATAAGACAGTGACTATCAATGCAGACAGGGAGGTTTTTTTTAGCCATCTTGTAGTGGCTGCATGAAGAAGAGAGATTGAGCGGAAGAAACTCACAAATGAGCTTTCTATGTTTCATGTGCTCCAGCATGTTCTGGTGGTACACTGGATAAAACTGCAAAGAGTAAGGTATTGCATAAATTGGAAAAAGAAACAGTCAGTTTATCATCTGCCAGCATCCAACATGCCCACAGCTTGGATAAGACTATAAGAACGGTCCTACTGGGTCAGACTGATGATCCATCTAGACCAGTGTCCTGTCTTCCGGCTGTGGCCAGTGTCAGGTGCTTTAGAGGGAATGAACAGGACAGGGGATCATCAAGTCATCCATCCCCTGTCACCCATTCCCAGTGCATCTTTGACTGATATGCATATGATATGATGCCAAAGACACAATTAAAGGTTTTGAACATGTACGAAGGCAACATTCTCAAAGCAGTGAAGTCAAAATTTATGATCCCAATGCACCCATCCCCATACAGAGGAGTAAGTTCACTGGAAATTCCAAGAATGAAGCACATCTGGTAACATTTTTTAGTAGATTCTGGTGTGATATGGCAGACAATTTACTTGGCCAGATCCAAAAATGGTTGTTGCAGGCAGATTCAAGGGTGGCCTCAGTGCTCACATGGCTACTTTGGATAGAACTGTAGACAAAGAAGATCTATTCTCATCACCGGAAGAATCAGATACTTGTCTTCTACATCACATTGCCCACGCTTCACAAGAATACCCTCATGTAGTGGTGTGTAGAGGCCTGTGAGGGTACAAATACGTGGCTCTACCTCCAATCTGCATCTGCAAGAAATGGGCCGCGCATATGTGCATTTTATCTGCAGATGTGGATATAATGTGGATATCCTTGGGTATCTGCAGATTTGCAGGGCTCTAGCCCTGCAAAGGTACAAATATGTGGATCTTTATCCGATCTGCATCTGCAAGAAATTGTCTGTGGATATCTGCATTGTATCTGGGGGCGTAGATAGTGGTGGATATAATGCGGAGAGCCGCTGATTTGCAGGGCTCTAGTGGTGTGGTCTCCAGACACTCCCAATGCAGGCCTCTGTGCATGTTTTATTCACAAGTTGGAAACAACTTTGGGTTTTGTACTGGCCTGAAAGATGAAGCCAGGTTTGCTACACTGTACCAGCTGACCTTGGTCAACAACTATGCAGAACGTTGCCAGAAGTAGACACCCCTGGGTGTGAATCAGCCAGTGAATCGGGAAAGCTATGGAAGCTTATCAGGATGAATTCGAACAACATTCTTGCTAATGTTGATGTTCTGGTGGCTACACCAGCTCCCGCACTGCTGAAATCAGTTGAAGTGCTGCTAACCCATCTCTGTGACCCAACGGCTGACTCAGCAGCTGTAAATGTTGTGTGATATCAGCTTTTCCACCACAAACAGACCTGGAGTGAGGACTTCCCACCAGCTTATGATGGTCTTCTGCAACATACCAAAGACCCAAATTGCCAGACCCGTACCTGGGACCATGCCACAGAGGTGGCACCTGACAGCACCCTGCTGGAAATGGCTGGCATCCTGCCAAGGCTGAACATGTATCTCCAGGCTAATCACATGGACACCTGCCCTTGGGGCACCCCTGGAACTCCTTGCACGTGGGTGTACAAAAGCCAAGTGTGAGCACAGCAGCTGTTGGCCACGACAGAGCATGGTGTCCACACAGCCTTGCTCGTGTGCTATTAGTGAGGACTGCAATAATCCTCCGGCAGGTGCCACTGTGGGTCCAGGTGAGTTGGAGACTACAGGTGATTCCGAGTTAGACATACAGCACAGGGCAGATATATTTCCAAAGGCTAGACATGCATATGGTTGTATTGCCCATTGCTGAGACTGAGTCCATTGGCTACTCGTGGTTTGCTGGCATCACGGTGTGCAGTAAGATGTTTTGTCTCTAGAATGAAGAACAATCTGTGCATTCGTGACTATAAAATACAAGGCCAACATTCCTTAAGTAATGATCCTTATGCACAATGTGTTTCAAGCAAACCACTTGCATGAGTAGAATTTGTTTTTTTCTTTTTAAAATAAATTGTTTATTAGTTGTTATTTCTCACAAACGTGCCTGGCTGACTTATGTACACCTTCATGGTCTTGTCACATGCACAGAAGGTAGTTTGGACATGGGTCTGAGGACCTTCCGCTGGAGTTCCTGGCTTACACACCACAGCCAGCCCAGATCAGTACAGAAGGGACACTTGGATCACAATAATGGAGCTGCTGTTTTGGTACATCACCAAAAGTTTCCAGCCGAGGTCCCAGGCTATTTGTTTGGGGAATGTTTACAAGATTTTGCCCCTGTGGGTAATGTTCCCTCCCCTGTTGTCTAATGGTCATGAATGGTTCCAGGAGGGCAGTGACATGCTGGGTCAAGTCTGCTATCCTCCACAGCCAGGTAGAAACAGCTCCACCCTCACATGCCCTCCATCAACTCTCCTTATGTATAATGTTGAATGGCCTCCCTGCTTTGGGCCGGCTGGCCCACCTCCAGCTTTTCCTTTTCCCAGCAGGCTTCTCTTAGCATCCAGACTAAACCACAGCTTGATAGCAGGCTGATACAGTTCATATTATAGCCAGGACAAACCAGGCAAGCATCCATCCAAGGAACCCAATCCAGTGCCTGGGAATAGCCACGCAGCGCGGTCTGGGTCTGCAGAGGGAATTGCGCCCCTCTTCCTCGTCTGTCTGCCAGCACAGCCATAGGCGAAAGCAACACACAGTCCAAGCCCAGCCCGCTGGCTGCAGGACGGGGTGGAATGACACCTCCCTTCTAGTGCTTGAGATACCATGGACTAGCCGAAGCCCATTGAGTCCGCTTTGTGTGAATTATCTGGATCTCCATGGCCAAGGGATGTGTTCCCGGGGGCTACAGAGGTCCCTGCAGGAGATAAGGTGAGTGGAGCGAGCTGCTAACCAGTGCAAACCACGGGCAGGAAACGAGTCGAGAGAAGTCTGACCCCCCAGACTGGTTTGATATGGCAGACAGAGAGGTGAGAGCAGCCGGACCAGGAAGAGGGGAAGGGGAGTCACGCTCACAAAAAGTGACTGACGTGACTGTGCAGTGGGACAGACCCTGTGAGAGGCCCAGAAGTGTCTGGAAACCTGCCAGTCCCTCCAGGTGGTAGATGGGTGTCAACTGGGAGGCTCCGTGCTAGTTGAGTTCAGTCAAATAAACGAGGAGTCCTGTGGCACTTTTAAAGACTAAGTCATTTATTTATTGCATGAGCTTTTGTGGGTGAATCCCACTTTGGCAGATGCTAGAAAATGGGAAACGTACTGAGAAAGCTGAAGTCTACAGTGTTTTCAGGCTCTGGTCTCTGTTCTGAGTCGACAGATCCTTTGCTGTGGCTGATCCTTGGTTAATTCTGTCACTGTTCCTGAGAGCAGACGTTGAACGGAAGTCCAGCCTGCAGAGGACCACAGTGAATTGCAGCCTACATCCCCACTCTGGAGCGGGAGTCAGGGGACCCGCCCCGAGGCCTGAGACCTTAGGGGTGCACTCAGGAGATCACAAAGGGTTGGAGATGCAGTAACCTCGGGAGCAGGCAGATGTCACCCTCACCGCACTGCATCCCTGGCCTCATCCCGGTGTGCTCGGCAAAATCATCTACTGCAGTCGCGGTCTGAACCTGCCAAGGATCACTTGGCTAAGGAGAGGCTAAACTCCTGTCCCTCCACGTGGGTGAGACGGGACAGGACGGCATGGGCAGAGGTGGCGGAACAGTAAAGAGTCATCATTGGCAAGCTGAGCAGCTGATTCAAATACAGCACATTTTCGCTTAGATCTTAAAATAGACACACAGCCTCAGCCTCCACACACAGCTGGGGCCAGGGAACAGACAGAGGCTCTAAGGTCAGAAAGGAGGGAGATTAGCACAGCTGATCAAGACAGCTTTAAACTAGAGAGCTGGGGGAGCTGGTTGGGAGATGCAATTCAAAGTGATGGAATTAGTAAGACAGAATCAATCTGCCCTTCTCTGCACCTGTTCCAATTTGAATTCATCCTTTTTAAACATGGGGGACCAGAACTGCACACAGTATTCCAGATGGGGTCTCTCCAGTGCCTTGTACAGCGGCACTAACACCTCCCTGTCTCTACTTGAAATACCTCTCCTGATACATCCTAGAACCGCATTAGCTTTCTTCACAGCCACATCACATTGGCGGCTCATAGTCATCCTATGATCAACCAGTACTCCCAGATCCTTCTCCTCCTCAGTCTGTTCCAACTGATACGTCCCCAGTTTATAACAAAAATTCTTGCTAATAATTTCTAAATGCATGACCTTACGCTTTCCACTATTAAATTTCATCCTATCCCCATTACTCCAGGTCATCCAAATCTTCCTGTATGATCCTTCTTTTATTGGCAAACACCTCCCAACTTGGCGTCATCCTCAATCTTTGTTAGCACAGTCCCACTTTTTGTGCCAAGGTCAGTAATAAAAAGATCGGTCTCAAGTCCAATTTGTGAGGGACTCCACTGGTAACCTCTCTCCAGCCTGAGAGTTCACCTTTCGGTATGACCCATTGTAGTCCCCCCCTTATTCACCTTTCTATTTTTATATTAATCCTCATCTTTTCCAATTTAACTAATAATTCCTATGTGAAACCGTGTCAAATGCCTTATTGACAGCTAGGTAAATTAGATCGACTGCATTTCCTTTCTCTTTAAAAAAAAAGTTCAGGTTGGTCTGACACAATCTATCTACTGTAGAGCCAGGAGCAGACAACATCTCTGGTCTTAGATTCTTATACGCGCTCAGCAAGGTGGGATATGGGCGCTCTGGTGCAGTGGGCAGGTCCTGACAGTCCCAGGAAATTTTATCGTGACATGATGTAACTCACTTGTGACATCACAGTGACAGGAGAGCCTGGTTCTTACGTCAACAGCCTCTTCCCGGGGGTGGTTATTTATTACTCACTTTAGTACCTGGCAACTGCCACATAAATACCACAAACCTGACGCTAACAGAGTCCTTGGGACAGAGGGACACGTCAGAGCCTCTGCAGTGAGCACCTGTGGGCCAGCACTCACACCTGCCCACTGGAAAAGCCCGCGCGCGCGCACACACACACACACACACACACACACACACACACACACACACACACACGGAGGTTTCCCGAAGGACTAGTCACCCGGCTAAAGCAGGGTTAGTAAGGTTTAAAACATCCTGGCCTCAGAGGTTCAGTAAGGGGGGCCAGACCAGCACTTACCCATATGCCGTTTGAAAGGAACTCTCAGTTGCTGGTGAGGAACCCAGGAGATCATCGCCAGCTGCAGGGGAAGATAAAGAGAAGTCTGTGCATCTTGCCCAGGATGGGGGATCCCAGGGTATGTCAAAAGGACCCTTCCCAGGCTCCAGACTCCCACCCTTCCCAGGGTCTTCCCCACCAAATTCCGTCTGCAGCCCACCTGCGAAGGTCCGTTTCTCCTCTGCACTCAGGGCTCTGATCTCAGACTCAGGAGCTGGTCTGAGGGAAGGACTGCTGGCGGGCTGGATGGTGCAGACATGCCCAGTCACTGAAACAAGACATTGTCCAAACATTTCCCCTCTTCACCCATGCATTTGAACATGGCATTAGGCGCCAGAAACAAACTCAGTGAGACAGCCCTTGCCGTCCCCCAGCTAAATGCAGTGAGTGATGTTCACCCCAGGGTGGGTGTCCAGCACAAGGCTTCTGCATCAGAACCAGATTTCAGTGGTGCACAGAGCCTGCACAGCCAAGGGTGCCAGGGTGATTTGCTCCAGAGAGGTGCTCGTTGCTGTCAGAAAAGCCAGTTCCAAAGCGGAGAGATCCAGGTCAGGGATACTGGAGAAAGAATGGGGAAACAAAGCAGAGGGTGTCAGAGCCTCCCCCCCCCAATGCACTGGTTAATCTGGAACAGAGAAGGAACACATCTAGCTCTAGGGGGAATCAAGGGAACAGACAAGGAAGGGACACACTGGGGAATATTATCGATCTAATTCTTTCTCTAACCAAGGGTTTGAACTGGAACACTCCATCACACCACTCATTGTACTCAGGTACAATGGGGCAAAGGCTGAGCCCCCTGGCACTAGGCAAGGGTGCCCCCTTGCCACCGTGGACCTGCCCAAGGTCCCTCTAGCCCCTACAAGTCGACCTAGGCATCCAGTGTGGACACTCTAGGTCGACTTTGTAGGGTCTTCCCTAAGTCAACTTAAAATTTAGGTGTGTTTGTTAAGTCACCTTAGCTAAAGCTGACCTAAATTGACAAGTGTAGACATAGCCAGTGTGTGCCAGAGCACGCCTTCTTTGCTATAGCAGGATAAGGCAGCTTCCTACCAGCACGACTGATCCAGCGCACTGGGGGCTGTGCTGTATAACTGTCTCGGTTATACTGGGACAACTGCTCAGGCCAGGCCTGGCATCCCACACATTCCCCAGCACTGAGTCACTGAGCACCGCTGATGAAGGCTGGTTCCAGGCTGCAGTGCCAAGTATCTGCAGAGTGGGAGGTGTCTGACCCTCCCCGTGCAGTGAGAACCTGTTTAAGGGCAGGGCTCCGGAGGGGAAGGACACAAAGAATCAGCAAAGAGATTTTCTTCTCAGCCTCGTTACCCGCTGGACCTCTTTCCAGCACAGCCTGGTGGGGTCACCTTTGTCCTGGCCTCCAGTTTGGGCTCTCAAAGGGGCAGAAGAATCTCCCCCTCCCCAACACACCGGTGTGAAATCAACTAAGGTGGGAACAATCATGCAGCTAAAGGTGAGTAGCTGGGATCCCCTGCTCTGTACCACCAGAGATCTTTGTAAATTACGCGGACATTCCCATGTCCACTAAACTTCACCATCAAAGGGATGGGGTAAGTTTCTCCTCTTCTCCACAGTTCTACTTCCCCCCCTCCCCGGGGCTAAGTCTCTGTGAGGTCCCCTACCCCTCTTCCAGCACCCCTTCCTTCCCCAATGTCAGGGGCTCTGTCTTTACCCCCATTCCCTCACACCCCCCATTTCCTCTTCCACCCATTCCAGGGTGCCCCATTCTCTCCCCTGGCAGAGACTCTGTGTGCCCCCATCTCCAGGTGCTCCCCGGCTCGTTCCTGGGAACTCCATTCTCTCCCCTGGCAGGGGTGATGGTGCTGTTTTCCTGCTAATGATCCGGCCTTAAAAGAGTGCACTGCAGAGTGAAACTGTCTGTAGGGGAGACCAGAGCGAGGGGAACTCTCCCGTCCTTGCTGGCCAGAGCTTTCCGTTTACTGGGGGAGGGGGGGTGGTCATTATGAGCTGTGCTCAGGGCCCAGGGTGCTAGGGTCTATTTTAGGTGGTAGGTGGAAAGAACAGCACGGCCCATCAGGCAGCTACTAAAAGCCGTAATATTCTGGCCCCCTTGGTCTGGCGGAGTAGCACTTAGCTCACAAGCCGCCCACTGACTTTTATGAACTAAAGCACTACTCAGCATAAGGGAGGGGATCAGAGGCTGGCCACCAGCAGAGTTGCTCTGTCCCTGCAGCGTGGCTAGTTACATTCTGACCTGAGACACCCCTGGGCTTTTCCACTGTGCTTTGACATTCTTCTTCCCTTTCTTCTCTCAGCTCTGGGGTCACTTTCTCATTGCTCCAGTGCCATAGTCCCTGTAATGCCGAAGGAGCAAACGACTCCACTGTATTTCACCCCAAAGGCGAGGAGGCAAAGGAGCCCTGTACAGATTTGTGATGCCTTTTGAGATCTCTCACCATGGGAGATCTCACATTTATTCCACATATAGTGTCCTGAACAGCTGGCACGAGTCGCTTTCATCCCAATTCTGTGAACATCCCTTTCCCCTTGGGATAAGGGAGAGCAGAGCACGGGGTTCCCAGGCGTGTCTAGGCTGTAAACTATGGCTCTGTTAATTTGAATGCTGTCAGACCTCAAGCACCACAGGAATGGGAAGTGGAGATGGGGGGAGGGTGTTGTTTGCAATTTTTAATCCAGTAAACACCACTCCCTGTTGCTCATCAAAGTCACAGCACAACCAGACAGTTCACATGAGCAGTATGTTTTGAAAATTGTGTGTAAAATAGCACACAGGGTGGTGAGCACTTGTGAAACGTGAGTGTGAATCAGCGCACAGGGTGAAATGTGCAGAGGGAGGCGAGTGTGCATAGAACAACACACCAAATGCTTAGGAGTTAAGGGTGAGAACTAAACACCAGGGCTGCCTCTCGGAGCAGCTTTGTTCTGTATCCTGCAGGGTAAGTTAGCTGCCCTGCCAGAGACAGCAGCCATTGGGGGTTCATCACTGTGCTGTGCCCCGAAGGCAGAACATCCAGCGCTGCATCACATCCCTCAGCTCAGCACAGGGCTGCGAGGGGGAATAGTTATAGATTCAAGTCAAAATCCTGCCCTGGGATTTGAACCCACCATCCCTGAGGGCCACAAAGCGAGGCACGCAGGTACAGTCACACACAACGCTTTGCATAGCAGTTCGGCAGGAAACGCTGCACCGATATGGGTCGTACAGGAAGTGGCTGATCCAGCCCATTATGCGGCCTTCGTGACAACACAATGGGACCCATTGGGCAAAGCCCAGGGAAATTCACCAGCAGGAATTTGCAGCCCAGGTGATGAAGTGCAAGATGAGAAGTTAGCAGCTCAGTGAATTCAACCAGCGTGATTGTGTGGGCTCGGGGAGCGAGAAACCAGCCACAGATGCAAGCGTGGGCTAGGCCGGCAGGCAGATCCAAGCAAAGTCCCGGTGGGGAAACCCTCGTGTGCTTCTTTCTCGATGAAGTGGGCACAGCAGGCCCATCTCAGCTCTGCAGTTCTGGATCTCACTGCAAAGGCTGGCTGAGAAAATGGCTCTTTGTGGCAGTGACGCATGCCAGCTTCTGCATCTGCTGCCTTGCCATGGAGGGTCAGCTGGCCAGTGAAGGCTGGGAATTTCCAGCAGGGCTCTCAGCATGATTCCTCCTAGCGTCACTGGGCAGGTTGGCCAGACGAGAGCAGAGCGCCCTGGGAACCTTCACCCAGAGGCAGGAAGAGGGATGCAGCTCGTCCCACGGGTGCTGGGGCAAATGCCGTCACCTGGAGTGGCAAAGGAGGCTGGGATTGTTAGCGCCCGGAGGCACAGGATGCCGAGGGTCCTCCAGCAGGCCGGGCAAAGCCAGGGCTAGACTCACATCTCCTGAGACTAACTCCCCTTGTCACGGGACCACCTTACTCTTAATGGAGGGCCACCTTGTAGCCAGCCCAGGTGCCGGAGGATGCACTGACCCACCGTCTCTTTTTTCCCCTACCCCTACCCAGGGCCTGGCCCCCACTGCAGCCTTGAATGGCTCCAGGTTACCTCCTCAATATCCCTCGCCTCCTCCCCTGCCTGTGAAAACTGAAGGGCCCAAGTCTGCTCCAGCTGAAGTCAATGCAAAACTCGCATTGGCTTAAACAAAGACCAAGACCAGACCCGCAGAGCAGAGGCAGAGAAATTCATGCACCTGCCCATCCACCTGCAACCTGTTCTGATTCCAGGAAATACACTTTGGACATGCAAATTCCATTCAGAGCCGGACCAGCTCATTGCCCTGCAATAAGGAAATGCTTGCAGCGTCTCTCCCCCGTTCCCCGGGCTATCTGATCTGCTGTATGCTGAGATCCAAGGAGGAAACCCCCTTCTGTGCTCAGGCAAAGGGGCCTCTCTGCCCACCCCCTCACACTGCCAGCCCTTATAGACCCATGGATGCCAAAAATATTGAAACAAACAAGGAGGCCTGGGGCACTTTTAAAGACTAACCAATTTATTTATCACATGAGCTTTCGTGGGAGAAAAGAAGTGGGATTTTCTCCCACGAAAGCTCCTGCAATAAATAAATGTGTTTGTTAGTCTTTAAAAGTGCCACAGGACTCCTTTTTCGTTCTGCTGAACTAAACTAACATGGCTCCCCCTTGGGAACAAAACATGGAGACACTTCTATTTAGCTAAGGAAAATCACCATCCCAGCACAGCTCATCTGTAGATCCCTTTGCCTTGCTGCTGGTGGAAATATACAGAAATGAGATGGGTCCAGGGCCACCTGGGCAAGGGCTGGTGACTCAGAATGTGGAGCCCCTGGGTTCTTCCCCTGGGCTCACTGTACCTTTGAGTTCCCTGCATGCACCTGTAAGCAGCTTATTGCTGCTGCTGTCCTGTCGGGGGTGTCGCCCAGAAATACAGCCTAAGTCGAAACCGAGATACATCGAACATGACCTCCAATACAAATATACATACACATAAACAGCATCGTCGTACGTAGCAAATTCGAACCAGTCTAATGGTATCTGACATGGCCTATCCTGTAGGAATTATTGCAGTTTTGAAGTATTGATGTTAAATAATATCACAAACTGTCCCCTGGTCCAGAGAGCATCACAGTTGCTTCTTGGGACATTTCCCCTGGGAAGAAAGCAGTGATCTAGTCTAGACGGTGGTGTCACATGAGTGTTCGTACAGCTGATGGCCACCGCACACAGGGCCTGGCCCACGTTGGGCTCTTCCCCCCCCCCCCCAGTCATATTTAAGGTTCATGTAAATGAGGGGTTCACCTCCCTCTCCTCCAATGAAGTTTACCTTGTTTCACACTTGGCGTGGTCGTCCATCCCTGGGCCCATGAGAGAGCTCTCCTAGTGGGCGCCGCCCAGGCCTGTAACTTGTCAATCCCAGACACTGAGTTTCCGGAGCCAAACCCGACAGAAGATGAAACTGGCCTGGTTTCATTATGAAAATGAAACACCTGGAGGCCCACTGAAACGGTTACGGAAACAAAACCAAAGATCACATCAGCAGCCAACCCAGGGGAGTTCGCTACCAGCGTGTAAAGCCACCCCCACTTCCGCAGTGGGGACCCCGCCAGTCAGTTGTCACGCTGACCCAAGGTTGGAAGCGGGCACGAGAACTCGTGCTTATTAAACGGCCGGAGGATGAACAAGGGCTGCATCTGGGGATGAAGAACACCTATGTCTGTCTGAGCCCCGTCTTAGCCAACCCGCTCCTTCCTGCCCTCCATGCCTCTACACTGCAACACTTTCAAAAGTGCCTAAATGACTTCAGAGGAAGAGCTCCATGAGCGTCTCCTAGGAGATTTAGGCACTGAACTCCCTATGGCCTAGATCCTAGGAGGGGAAAGCGCCATCAGATGGGATAACCTAGGTGCTCTGCAATGCAGCTCCTGGGACCTTGTCAGGTCACGTCCAAGCCAAGTCATTACCCACCGCTTGTTTCTTCCACAGGTAGAAGTGGCTGCCCAGATCCTGCTGTGTTTAGCCTTCAGCCAGGCCTTCGGTGCCCACGTTCCCTGCCAGGAGCCCTCTGATGCAGAGCTGGAATCCATGCTCAGCCGCCATCTTGCTCCTGGCATTAACCTACTGGCTCCAGCGGAGGATGTTTTACCTGACCAGGCCCTGAAGGCATGCCCGGTAAACGTCAGCCAGACCTCGTCCCGCCTGCAGGACAGGAGCACATCACCGTGGTCATACAGGTAAGCCATGCACGGAGGAAAAAAAGGGCGTCTAGTTCCGGCGCTGTCACTGGGATTCAGAGCTGGACACCCCATCCCCGGCCGTCTCTCTCTCTCTCTCCCTTCGGGGCAATCCTGAGTCTTAACCTCTGTCCTCTTCATCCCCTCGAGAGGGGCATGGCTGGTTCTGTGGGATTCAGCATCGCCCTCTGTGGCACGTCTAGGACGTGTCCGTCTTGGTGGCATCTCGGGGCTCTGCACGTCGCAGTCAGACACACCGGAGAAGGGAACGAGCCGGAGTATTTGAGTGCTGCCAGCAGCCACGGTCCGTCGCTGGCTCAGGCTCACGGGGGCATTTGCTTACCACAGCTGGTTCTCACTGCGGCAGCGGAGCAGTGGGGACAGAACTGCCATGCACCGTGGGCACCAAGGTAGTTCTGGCTGTTCAATGACACCTGCCCTGTTCTATGCCTCAGTTTCCCCTCCTGTAACGCTGCCCAGCCACCACCAATCAGCTCCTGAACATCGGTGCGGCACCACAGAAAAGTGGGGGAGGGGGTAGCAGCATTATTAACCCTTTTCCTGCTGCTTGATTTTATTAGGTGGCTTCATTAATCCTCTTTGTTCCAACAGAGTCAATGAAGATCCCCGCCGGTACCCCCGGAGGGTGGCGGAAGCTTACTGCCTATGTGAGGGCTGCCTGATTGACAGACAGGAGGACAGGTCTGCGCGGAGCGAGCCCTTTTACTGGGAGGTGCCCGTGCTGCAGAAATCCGGCCAGTGTGAGGCAGGCCGGTACGTTTACCAGCCCAGTCGCCTGCAAGTCGCTCAGTTTTGCATTTGCACTTTCCCTTGACAGTCAAGCGCTGCAAAATGCTTTCAGCTGTGGCCGTCACCCCGCAGCCTGCGTCACCGCCCCTGCTAACACAGCGCTGCCCCGTCATTCGCCAGAGGAGCAGAACAAATGCTGGAGCCTCAGGATCCAGGGCCGGTTAGGCCCTGTCCCTGGAGAGACACAAGGTAGCACAGCGATCTCATGGATACCCACCTAAGGGCCAGCGCAAGCATCGCACCCTCTTGTACAGCCACTCATCTCACTGTACAGGGGACTTTCCCATTGCTAATCTGCTTTCCTCCTGAGGGCGGTGTAGGCCACAGCCATGGGGGACCGGCTGTTTTTCGGCTTTGCTGAGCGCTGCTAAGGCAGAGGTGGCCTCCAGCCCATGGAGTTAGTTCTCCAGGGCGGCTTGCGGCTAACCCCATTGTTAATGCAGGCTGAGGTCCAGCCCGCAAGGTGGCAGGTCCAGGGCAGGAGGCTCCATCTTGATCCAGGGACAGGATGCTCGATCAGGAAGGGACTTTGCATCCTGTGACCTGTGATCTCTGAGCAGCAGCCCATGTTACCCAGGAGGCAATCTGCACTCTGCTCTCCCGAAAGTAACTTTGCCGTGACCTGCGAGCATTGGGCAGGCTGGCCACGTGGCCCTCCACTGGCCAATGGCCGGGTGCCCCATTTCATGGTCAGACACAGCTTCAGAGGACACTCATAGCAACCTGTCCCTTTCGCGTCTCCTGGGTTCTGCAGACAGGGGAGTCCTTTCTTTGGACATGAGGAACGTGCGCAGCAGCTGCCACTCCGGGTTGGAGCAATGCGCGTGTTGAAAATGTCTTTGCAGCATGGATGATGAGCAGAAGTGGAGCGAGCAAGCTGAGGTGTGCTCCAGAGACAGTTAGCAATAGCACAGCCCTTGGGAATTCTCCATTCCTGATCAGATGCAATCAGACGAGGTCCTGGTAGAAGTCACATAAACCCTCATGTGCTGTTTTAAAGACTGCATGTCGCAGCAGTCCACACAAACCCTTCAGCGGGGAGGCCAGGAGCTGGTGCATTTGGTGCCAGTGAGGTGGAAAACTGAAGTGCAGTCTGCAGCATCTGGTCTTTAGCAAGTAGCGTCGTACCTAGCCATAGCTGCGGTCCTGTGGCTCTCTCTTTGGAGGTCTTCAGAAGGCAGGAGGTGGCGGTGGCTTCCTCATCCAGGGTAAACTCACTTCCCCGCACGGCAGGTGGCCACCGAATGCAGCTGTGAGCTAACTTCTCTCAGGGAAGAGCTGATTGCTTGTCCCCTCAGTTAATAAACGCCACTCACCTTCCATGGTGCCTAGTTACTGGTGGCCACAGCAGCTTCTCCCAGAGTTTGTGACCGGCTGTAAACAGGCATCCATCAGCTGTTGCTTCCGGCAGCTCTCCCTTGCCCAAAGCGGAGGCTGGCTGGAGCAGTCTGGCTACAGGCGACCCCACTCTTTCTTTGCAGCGTGCACAGGGTCCTCCTCGCTGTGTGGCCGACAGTGCTAGCGTTGCCCACACCCACCGCGCTGTCCTGTAGGCATCCCAGAGTGCACTGCCCCCCGGGTCGCGGGCACCGCTCCGTACACGTCTCCTGCTGAGGCACTATGGGATAGCGGCCCACACTTCTCCCACAGCGCTCTGGTGCAAACAGACAGGCATCGTGGTGGGTGGGATCTCCCAAGAATAGCTTGTGACTGAAGCGGCTGCGTGGCTAAAACTCAGCCACGTGTGGCGTGGCCACGTCAGATGAGAACTGGTTAAAAACTACTGTGGTATTTATGGGGTGGACGGAGCCTTAGCTTTCTCCAGCAGATCCCGGTGAGATGCAGCCACTGACGGGTGGGGAGGGGAGACTCATTTAGGAGCAATAAGGCCTTACCATTACCCCAGCCAAGCCTTTGGGGAAGTTCATAAACCACCTACCCGAGGCTTCCTCATTTTTCATGCTCATTCCTAGGCTACTGCCTGGCTGGGGGCAGCTTTTCAGGCTTGGAGTGGGGTTGTATTTAGCCCACCATCCAGGCTTATCCAGCGATGGGCAGTCCAACCATCACTGAGAACTGGCCTTATCCTGTTGCAGGCTCAATAAACTAATTACACAGCGGCTCCAGGCACCCGAATCCCCTGTGGGCAGCATGCTTAATTACAAACATGAAGCCTGAGCTGGACGCAACTCATTGCCCAGTCCAGCCTGCCCAGTCCTCAGGTGCAATTTTGGGTTATTGTCTTTATTGCCAGGCGGCTCAGAATGGGGACCCCTGGACATGGGGATGTCTCCGCCACTGCAGGGGGAGGCCACTCGGTTTGAATGGAAATGCCCGTCGGGGGAGGTGGCGGTATTGTACCAAAACCTGCAGAGCTTTCATGAGCCATGGGGGGGCAGTTAGAGGCTGATAGCTGGGGGCTCTCATTAGCCCCTGAGGGCTGCTCTCCACACGGGCTATGCTCACTGCAAGCGCACCTCCTCCTGGTTGCTCCAGGGAATATCTCTTTCCAGCTCCAATGCCCTTTCTGCTGCTCACTGTGTGCCCTGCCACCTCTCTGTCTGTCTCTGAGACCGTGGGTGCCCATCCCTCGGTGGCCCTCCAGGTACAAAATCTTTCCACGCACACGGTTCCAGGCAGTCTTCCCATTCACTGCCCTGATGGCTCCACTTCCCAGTCCCACCCTCCCAGCTCTGGCACCCTTAGTCTACACTATCCTAAACCTTGCTGCTGTTTCCCTGAGCTTCCTCCTGCACCCGCTCCATCTGTTTCCTTCCTTCCCTCTCTGAGGTCCAGAGCACTCTCACGGCACCCCTTTCTGCTCCCCGCCTCCTGGCTTTATCCTCGTCTGCTCCGTCTCAGCTGGGCGCCGTCACCTGAGGGGTTGGCAGCCTTCCTGAGCGAAAGCCCAGCCCATTAACACCGGGTAAAACACACGCCCGCCCCGTCAGGTCAGCAGCCATAACCAAATACGGAGAGCGATAGCAATGGGTCGCTAAATTAGATCAACACAGTTGTGAGCAATGACTCAGCTGAGTAAGAAGCCCAACCTTCCCTGGTGCAGCTGCTCCTGCAAGCCCCAGCTCTTCCCGTCCCTCTCAGCCTGCGGGTAACGGAGGCAGGGGCTGGGGGGCTGCCTCAGACCCCTAACAGCACAGGGCTGCTTTGCTCTGCCCAGTGCCCGGCCACCTTGGCGCGTGGGTACGCCTCTGCTTTGCCCGGCTCACGGTTCAGAGGCCTAAATGAGCTCAATGGTACTGAGGCCTCATGGTCCCCCCGGTTGTCGCTGGTGGGGCCCCCCCCACCCGTACCCCAGGTTGGGAACCATTGACTCAGGCCACCTAATTCCCCTCAGCTGGGGATGAATTGGCCCAGGCCTCATTAACCCTTTCCAAGCTGGTGTGGGGAGCCAGTGGCCACAGAGCCATTGGTTAGTGGGAGCCTCCCCCCTTGGCCCATTTCATTGTGCCAGCCTGGCCAATCTTGGGGTTTGAATGATGAGCCCCGAGGCATTTTTTTCACAGCTGTCCAGAAGTTTCACCCGGCCAGGAATTGCAGACTGCAGTGTCGACCCCGCACTCCGTGGAGCCCGTGTCTCCGGCAGGACCAGGGCTCTCTGCCCTCCAATTTGGGCACAGCTGTTTGGGAAGTGCATGTGCACAGGCCTGACATTGCAAACCCCAGCGCCTTTCCCCAGGCCAGAGCCAGCAGGGAAGCCAGAGCTACCTGTGGGCTCGTCCCATCCCCTCGGGCAGGGAAGGGGGGTGAGGCTCCCAGCGTTATAGGACACAACCCAGGATTGCAAACTGCACCAGGCAGCAACTCACTGGTGCTCCTTTGGGACGCGGTTTGGGGTCACACGATGACCCAGAACTGACCCAGGGGCCAGGGGGATGCTTCTGAGCAGGGCAAACCACACGGGTGAGTCCCAGCTCATTGGTTCCTGGTGGGATCGAACCGGGCTTAAGTTAACACAGCTGAGGGACCAGCACTGGGAGTTACTGGCCCCCTCAGGGGAGCAAAGCTGAGGCCTCCAGCGAGCACCCCATGCCACCCCGGGTGGAAATGTGGAGGCTGGTAGCAAGAGCTGTGGATGGGCAGCTAAACAGGGCTCTGGTCTGGTGACCCCAGAAAAACACCTCCTTGCCTTGCATTCAGGAGCACGTTAGAAGCCAGGCTCCAGCGCACAAGTGCCACCTGCTCCCTGGCAGAAACCCGCCCCAGCAAAGAGGCAGCTGTCCCATGGCCTGGCTGGAGGTCCCAGGTGTTCTCTAACCCCCACCCCCCCCCACCCCCGGCAGCATTAGGGCTGGCTCAGAGTGACAGACCTGCCCCAGGGCCCTGCTCTGCAGGGATCACAAGACCCCCAGCTCAGTGCCAGCCATCTCCCTCCAGGGACTAAGCTGGTTTTGTTCATTCCCATCATGCTCCCATGGACGGAGGAGAGAGGCTGTCAGTTAGCCCAGATCCCCACTGCTGCGGTGTCAGAGATCATTACCTGATCTCCTCTGCAGTATTTAGCAGCAAATGCATTAGAGCCGCTGGTGTGAAGCTGACGGGGGCGGGGGGCTGCAGCGCGGGGTGGGCTTTGAGGAGCTGCAAACCCTGAAAGCCAAGAGCCAGCGATGACAGCAGCTGGGAGCCTTCTCCAGTGGCCTCTGCACTGGCGAGAGATGGCATTGATCCTCAGGGCCAGGGAGGGCGGCTCACCTCCATCACCTCAGTCGAGGCTGGAAGAGGAGGGACGCCTGGTTGCACACCTGGTTGCACACCTCCAAGAACAGGCAGGGAGCCCAGCTCACCCCCTGAAGTGTGAGTCTCTTCGCTCCAGGTCAAGCTGAGCTGCTTGATCGGGGCCCTCAACCTATGCTACGTGGGCCACATCCACACGTGACACAGACCGCCTGTATGGCCCTGGGGGTGTCACACGGCCACAGCTGTGTGTTGACTGGGCCACAGGCTGAGAACCACTGTGCTGGATGAGGCCAGCAGGAGCCCCTTGTCCCCCCACGGCTGCCATTCCCTCCAGCTCCTTCCCCCAACCATCCCACCTCGGGCCCACAGCGAGCCCCGGGCAACTGGCTCGCCTCCGATGCCAGTCGCAGCCAGGGGCTGGGAGAGGCAGATACCAGCCTGTCCTCATCGGGGATCTGCCTGGCACTGCCCGAGCACTGCTCAGGACCCCGGAGCCGGCAGGCCAGGGACAGCAGGTGCCCGGCTCAGCGAACCACAGCTGTGAGTTGCAGAGCCGGCTTGGGAAGTGGTGAAGTGCACCCTGGTGACTCCCTACTGCTGCAGCACCTGGACAGCCACCTTCCTCGTTCCTGGCCCCAGGCAGCACAGGGATTGCCCTGTGCCATCCTGGCAGGTGCAGCGTGGGGCAGACGAAACGAAAAGACCATGGGGAAAGCAGAGGGGCTGGGCCAGGGACGGATTATTAGCACTGAGCGAGGCGTCGGGGCCCTGCACAGGCCTCCCATGGGGCTGGGACGGGCACAGACCTTTGGGGGATCTGGCTGAGTTTGAAAGAAACCTGGAGGAATCCGCGTAGGAGGCAGCGGAGCAGGAAGTGAGGCTGCCAGAACGGGTTGGCAAGCGAATGGTGCAACGTCGGAGGTCAGAGAGGCCCTTCTGACTCCATGGCCTCCGGTGCCAGAGCGGGGCTGCATTCACCTCATTAACTGACCCTGCAGCCGGGACTGGGTGCCTGTCACGTAGGCAGAGGGGCCATAAACCTGCCATCTGACACCAGAGTCTGGGAACCTCCAGACTTGCCCCCTGGGGACACGGTGAACAAAGGCGTCTCTGGGTGCAGCACACCTGGAGGCTTGTTTTCTCTGTCAGCCCCTGCCCGCTCCTGCGCCCCAGCCCGATTCCACCCCCAGGGAGTCTGTGAACAGCTCTCCCTTCCCTTCAACGGCCCCGGGTCAGGCCGGTCTCCAGCGACCCAGCTGCAGTCCGTGCCAGACCTGCCCCCCAACCTGGGCCTGCTAAAGGCAGGTGGCGAGGGGGGGCCGATATGTCAGCGGGGGTGCTGTCTGGTGCTTAGAGACCAATGGCATTTCAGGGGTGGGGCCAAACTGAAAAATCCCCCACATTTATTTCAGTTCAAACCAAAACATTTTTTTTGGTTCGAGCAGGAACATTTGTTTGTTTTTTGTTTAGTTTTGGGTCATTCTCCAGCTGCTTTTCACCCGGCTTGGTTTAAAAATTTAGCCTCATTTCTAAACAAAGTTGGCCCTTGCAAACGAAATGTCAAAAATGTTTCATTCTGAAATGTTTCCAAATTCTTCTCTCCAGTTTTTCAGCTGAAGCATTCTGCTGAATCCCCCCAAAGGGGTGACTAGTCTTGGGGCCTCCCAAATGCAGTTTTCAGTTTTCCTAGATGCCAAAGAGATTGCCCCACCTCTCTGAGTCAGTCATAAACCACGGCTCCAGCTCTAACTTACTGGAAAGCCGCGTGTTCAGCTGGTCTGTGACACCGGGCTCTGCCCCACTGCTAATCGGCAGTGAGATCATGGACTTTAAGAAAGAATAAATGAGCTAACCCAGTATACTAGCCAAATTCCGGCTGGGCAGACTGTACATCCCCTGTCTAAATTGCTCTGGTGTTTTTAATTAGATACACTATTTTCCCCCTTTTCCTGGCTTACGCTGTATTTGCAGACACTGCACGGCTTCCAGAGGGGTAGCACAGCACATATAAGTGAACTGGGCGGTCTAGGGTGCCAGACTTCAAGGGGCACCAAATTAGGCAGGAGTGAATTTTTTTCCTCTATTTAAAAAAATATTAATATGTTATGTCTTATGACTTTGGTGCCCACCCATGTTATAAGAGATAACATATTAATATATATATTTTTCAATAGAGGAAAAAAATTCACTGGGGCCATTGGGCCGGCCCTGTGTAGCCATGTGAGTCTACTTCAGCAAGAGAAACAAGGAATCTGGGGCACTTTTAAAGACTAACGCATTTATTTAACACATGAGCGTGCGTGGGGGACCTTGGGCAGGTCCACGGTGGCAGGGGGGGCACCCCTTGTGTACAATGGGGCAAAGGGGGACAGGGAGCCTGGCAGGGCATGTGGGCAGGTTGTGACGCTGTCTGGATTTAGGGAAGCATTTATGATATTATTTTCTATGGATATCTCATAAATGCTATAATCCATAGGAACTATGTCATGTTTGGTATCAATAGAAAGGTAGTAATTTGCTGGGAATGATTATATAGTTTATGTCTAGGAATTGTATTTATATTAGAAGTTAGTTAGGAATTTGGTGTTATATCTATACTTTAACTTGTGTCATTCTGGAGAAATGCCCCAGACAGGAGGGTGTGAACAACCATTGTCTCCTTAATGGCTCATCAGGTTTCTCCCTTTGGCCCATTGTAGGTGGGAGCTTCCTTAACATTACAACCATTGTCTCCTTAATGTTAAGGATATCATAAATGCTTTCCTAAATCCAGACAGCGTCACACAGGGCTCTGTCCTGCCCTTTGGGGGGCATGCCAAGCTCTCCCTGTACCCCCCCCCCCGGCAGGGAGGGCATTGGTGTAGTCCTGGGGTAGCCCTAAGTTGACTTAGGGCTACCCCACATCTACACTGACTTAATTCGACTTTAAAAAGTCAAATTAAGACTTAAGTCTAGTGGAAAGGAGGTTTAATAAAGTCGACTTAATTTTCATTAAGTCGACTTTATTTTCCTTAAGTTGACTTAAGCAAGCTGCTTAATTTACAAGTGTAGACACAGCCCTTGGGACAGAGACTGTCCTCTTCTTTGTTTGTACAGCAGCAGGGACCGTGGGGGCCAGCACAGCTGGTCTCCAGTCACAAGTTCACTATAATCAGGAATTAGAAACATCAGCCCCCTGCTGTGAGGCTGCAACTCCAGTTTTATCCCAGTTCTGTCCCAGCCATCTAATCTAGATAGATTTGGTAGAACTCAGCAAACAGTTCACAACTAACCGTTTGGTCCAGGAACAAATTTATTCCTTCTGTGCTGCTGGACAATTGCTCATAAGTTGCCAAATTCTTGGACATGTCAGTTACCTAAACCTACTTGCAAAGGTCTCCAGCTGCGGATTCTTCCTCTGCAGGCTGTTTGGGAACAGTCCGATGTGGCCATCGGAATTCCGGCTGGTGAAAATTCACGGGTACTGGTTCTGTTTCCTGGTTGGGTAACCCATGTAACAAAGCAACTGAGAATTTCACGTGCCAATCCACGGCACGGTTTGGAGTTGGCTGGGTGAATTCTCAAGCGTTGGCACTTTCCGTGCGTTTTGAGGCATGAGCTGAGCGGGCGGAGTTTGCCGTTTGTCCAGAAAAGGATGATGTGGCCCAGGTCCATACATGGTCACCTGGAGTCCAAGATGCAGCATAAGAAAATGCAGAGTTTCAATCAGAGTGGGAAAACACCCCCCATTCCCACCCCCACCCTCAGGTGTCTGCAGCACAGCTAAGAGGGCAGGAACCAGTGTTTCTGTTTGGTACCGGTGCCGGGAGATCCAGCCCAGACCTCCATGAGTGGGGCAGACCTGCTGGAGGGGAGAGTGGACTGAAGGCCCCATAAGCTTGTGTGTAACTTTAAGCAAAGAAGTTTTCCCACTAAAGAAGCAATTTCCTCAGGGCGAGGCCTGGATGTGAAAAGCTCTGGGGCACGGCTCTGTCCCTCTGCTCAGCGGGAATTTAACACAGCGCACCCAGGGGGCAGGATCTGGGGGATTGTTCAAATATACCCGTCCCACCTAGGAGGCAATATCTGAGGCCCGGGGCTGTAGCTGACACTCCAAAAGCCGCGTGGGCACAGTTCAAAGAGACACCAGCGACGAAGGGCCAGGGAATATGCTATTGCTCGCGGTCACGTACCTAATCCACTCCAGATTCTTGGCGTCCCCAGAGGGGAAGACTGCTCCCCACGGAATGGTCCAGGTTTCTGCTGGACTATGACGCTGCGGGCTCAGTGCATGCTATGAGAATGGCTGTATGGCACACATGGCCTCTGCAAGGTGCCAGGGGAATGTACCTTACCAGCAAAGGTCAGAGTCTGAATTTTAGTTCCCGGGCTCAGCACAGGAAGGGGAAAGGCAGGAGTAACAGGGACCTGCCTGGGCTCTGCTGCACGTTCCAGCAGCCAGAGAGTTGCTCTACATTTTACTCAGCTGCCTGGGCACTCTCTGGGCACCCCCTTACTCCTCCTGGCCCCAAACATCCCCCACAGCACGACACCCATGAAGAAATAAAGCAGCTCTTCTCTAGCCAGGAACATCAGGGGCCATTTCCAGCCCGTTACGGCCCCTTTATAGTGCCAGGCTGCAAAACAGGGCCTTTGGACCAAAGGGTGGAGCTTCTGCCTCTCTTTGAACAAGTCCTGGGAAGAACAGGGCACCAGCGGCTTTGTGAGCAGAGATGAGGGAAGGAAAGGGTTGAGAACCACGGTGGTCGCTGTGGATCTTCTAGGAGCAGGCTAGCATCGACTCCAGAAGTGCCTAACAAATGGGAGGAGCAGTTAGAAGGTCTCCCAGAGGCCTGAGCAATTTCTTGACTGCATTCATCACTGGCGTTTGCCAAAAGCAAACTTTGCCTTCTGCTCACACAGCTGCATTCAAAAAATTCCAGTCCTCAGCCTGATTGAAGCGGGGAGCCGAACGGCTGCTTCCGTACGGCACATATCGTGCATGCCATTTCAAAAGCCACCTGAGTCTGGGATTACTCGAGAGACTGGCTTGGTGATAAACATGCAGAACTTGTTCCAGCAGACGGCCGCCCTGGCTCCCCCAGCACGGATTACTGACATTTCTAATGATCGACTTGCCTCAAACAGCTGGTGAGCGTCTCCTGGTTACTAATTCCTCGTCTTTGCTATGCCAGGTAGACGCTGTCCTCGCACAGGTGTCATTTCAGAGACACTAGGGGATCACCATGGATTCTTCCAGTCTCATAATCCATGAATCTTTGTTTCATTCCCACAAGGCCCCCTGGAGGCAGGGAAGTGCAATGACTCGCGGCGGGGCGCCGCGGCCAGATGGAGAACTAAAAGGGTAATGATTAGCCCCACGGCACAGAGAAAGTCTCTCGCCAGCTGCCACCCCAGCTACTGGACTATCCATATTGTACTGTCTGAATGCCCCGAGTCCCCCCCACTGTGCTAGGTGCTGTACACACACGCAGTCAGCTTACAATCTCTATAGGCAGGACAGACCAGAGCAGCATTTTTCTCTCCATTTTGTATCTGGAGAAACTGATAAAGGGACTTGCCCTAGGTCAGCAGGAAGTTGGCACCAGGGCTCAGAACAGAAGCAGAATTCCTGTGTCCCAGTCCAGTGCCCAGAACAAAGGCCCCCTTTCCTGGAGGGGGGCCAGAGCCAACAGCCTGCAATGTGACTTCTATGGGCCCCTGTCCAAAGAAAGGTAGGATGCCAGAAGGATCAAATTTCAGAGCGGAACCGTGTTAGTTTGGTTCAGCTAAACAAACAGAGTCCTGGGGCACTTTCAAAGACCAACAAATGTATTGATCACATGAGCTTTTGTGGGAGAAAATCCCACTTCGTCAGACGCTTGGAAAAGGAGACGTGAAGTGTGAGCGACTAGTTGGACATGTACCTGTCACTCACACATCACTGGATTTCCCCCCCTTCCATACTGTAACTTTTTCATTTTCAAGTGTCTGACAAAGTGGGTGTAAGGTGCAGTCTCTGGCTCACCCCGGGAATGGCCTGAACCGCCCCAACCTCCACCACACACATGGAGGGTCCGTGAGCTTAAACACACCATCACAAGGCTTCGGGGGATTCCTAGGCAAGATCCAGCTGCCATTCTCGGCGGGCCCACTGTGCAAACAGCTGCCCAGCTAGAATCAAGCACAGCAGAAGCCATGCTGGACGCCTAGAAGCAATGTGGGTTCCAGACGCCATGCTGTGGTGAGAGGACGCATAGCAGGCTGGGCCGGAGATGTCTTGTTGGAAAGCCAGTTTCTTTCCTCTTTGGACGTTTTGCGTGTGTGAGAGAGAGGCCGCCACTGCACGCATTCTGGAGAATGCAAGGGGATCATATTCAGACTTGATCCAAGACCAGATGCAAATTCACACTGAGCTTCTGTGACTGGTGCAAATTATGGTCTAAGATTTTACCCTGGTAAATGCATTAAAATGCTGTCTGCCCAGCAGAGTAAAACACAGGCTGCCATTTATAACTCTACATTTCCCCCACATTTCAAATTTCATTTAAAGAAATGAATTAAGTGTTTGTAAAAACTGCCCGACAGAGTCCTGGAGGTGAAATCCTGGGACTAGGAGGAACAGCAGATAACATCCTCAGACTGAGCCTCAGCCATGCCTGGAACACGTGCCAAGAGAGCATGCAGAAGTGAGGACTGTGGCCTCCCAAATCCTCTCCTGTAATATGAGCCAGAAGTTATTGTACACTTCCTGTCCTAAACAGTGGTTTGCCATCGTTAGACGTGCACCGTTAGAATCGAATCGAATCATAGAATCCTAGGGCTGGAAGAGACCTCACGAGGTCATCTAGTCCAACCCCCTGCTAAAAAGCAGGACCATTCCCACTAAATCACCCCAGACAGGGTTTTGTCTAACCAGACCTTAAATATCTCCAAAGATGGAGATTCTACCACCTCCCTAGATAGTCCATTCCAATGCTTCACCACCCTCCTAGTGAGAAAGTTTTCCTAATATCCAACCTCGACCTCCCCAGCTGTAATTTGAAACCATTGCTCCTTGTTCTGTCCTCTGTTACCATCGAGAACAGCCTAGCTCCCTCTTTGGAGCACCCCTTCAAATAGTTGAAGGTTGCTATCAAGTCTCTCCTCAGTCTTCTCTTCTGTAGACTAAATAAGCCTAGTTCCTTCAGTCTCTCCTCATAAGTCATGTGCCCCAGCCCCCTAATCATTTTCATTGCCCTCCGCTGGACTCTTTCTAACTTCTCCACATCCTTTCTGCAGTGGGGAGCCAAAAACTGGACACAGTATTGCAGATGCGGCCTGACCAGTGTCGAATAGAGGGGAATTATCACATCCCTCGATCTGCTGGCAACACTCCTACTAATGCAGCCTAATATGCCATTGGCCTTTTTGGCAACAAGGGCACACGGTTGGCTCATATTCATCTTCCCGTCCACCATAACCCCCAGGTCCTTTTCTACAGTGCTGCTACTTAGCCGATCGGTCCCCAGCCTGTAGCAGTACATGGGATCTTTCCATCCTAAGCGCAGGACTTTGCATTTGTCTTTGTTGAACCTCATGAGGTTTCTTTTGACCCAGTGTTCCAATTTGTCCAAGTTTCCCTGGATCCTGTCCCTGCCCTCCAGCGTGTCTACCATTCCCCCCAGCTTGGTGTCATCCGCGAATTTACTGAGTGTGCAATCTATCACATCATCCAGATCATTTATGAAGATGTTGAAGAGATCCGGCCCCCCCAACCGACCCCTGGGGCACTCCACTCGTTACTGGTTGCCAACTAGACATTGAACCATTGATTCCTACCTGCTGAGCCCATTGATCTAGCCAGTTTTCTATCCACCTTACAGTCCATTCATCCAACCCATTCTTCCTTAACTTGCCGATGAGAATGCTGTGGGAAACTGTATCAAAAGCCTTGCTAAAGTTGAGGTATATCATGTCAATGGCTCTCCCCGCATCCACAAATCCAGTCATCTCATCATAGAAGGAAATCAGGTTGGTCAGGCATGATTTGCCCTTGGTGAATCCATGTTGACTGTTCCTGATCACTCTATTTTCCTCCAAGTGTTTCAGGATGGATTCTTTGAGGACCTGCTCCATGATTTTTCCAGGGATTTAGGTGAGGCTGTAGTTCCCCGGATCCTCCTTTTTCCCTTTCTTGAAGATAGGAATTGTATTTGCCTTTTTCCAATCCTCCGGGACCTCCCCTGTTCATCACGAGTTTTCAAAGATAATGGCCAGCGGCTCTGCAATCACATCAGCCACCCCAGAGGCAATCATATTTCTGGGGCAACATACTCCATCTGCAGTATACAGTCCATGGGGACCAGGACCTCTGACTACAAAAGACTGAACTGTAAGGAATTATTTGATTGAAATGTCCCATCACCTTACAGCCACATCCTGTTCTGAAACACACTTATTTATAGAATCCTGAGTGGATACAAATATGTGGCTCTGCAGCCGATCTGCATCTGCAAGAAATGGTCCATGGATACTGCATCACATACGTGGATGCAGATATCCATGGACATAATGCAATTCTAATCCTGAGGCTTTGTTATTTTGCAAGAAATAGTCTGCCACTATCCGCATCGCATCTGTGGATGCAGACACGAGGGTATCTGTGAATCTGCAGGGCTCTTCTTATTTATTGCAATAATTTACAGTAGTTTTCACACACTCCAACCAAGATCAGTTTCCTAGCATGCAAAGCACTGAACATACACACTGAGAGCCATTCCTTGCCCTCAAGAGTTTATATTCTAAATAGACAGGGCAGTCAAACCGTGGGAGAAAAGCAGATGCCACATACAAACAGAAGAGTCACAGATTCTGGGACCAGAAGGGACTCTAGTGATAGTCTCGGCTGACCTTCTGTGTAACACAGGCCAGAGAACTGCCCCACAAGGATTCCTAGGGCAGCGCTTTTAGAAAACATCTAAAAAATGAAGGAGAATCCATCACAAACCTTGGTAAATCGTCCCAGTGGTTAACTAGGCTTCTCTGGGATCTCTTGCGCCCAAAGGAAGAATCACACCTGCAAAGACCCCTTTGGCAAAGCTCTCAGCTGAAGTCAAAGATGAGGAACCTTCTTTTGAGTAAAAACTGACTTCCATCCCAGCAGAAATGTGGCATCCTCTCTCCCGTATTTCAAAAGAAACGTCAAACTGTGAAACTAAAGTGACTGAAGATGGCATTCGTCCCATAGAAACCCATCGCACTTTGTGCCAAACTTTAAGCACCAAGTTTTGTCTCTAAGTTTCTGTTGCTCTCACTCAACACCAAGACTTCAGCAGGTTGACTACGCAGTAAATCTGGGGGTGTCGGAGGTGTGTGTGTCATATTCTGGCATATAAGCAGATCACTGGAATTTGAGGGCTAGAGAGAATCATCTGCAATAAACATCTTGGGTTGAGTATCAAAATTAAACCACTCTAAAAATAACTCTGCACATGACCGTTGCTTGCATCATGGTGAAATTAAGAGAGACGGAAGAGTCGTAAGATGAATATAGTCTTTTTATTGACTACTTTGAGTAGAACAAACTAAATACATCTGTAACAGTTTGAGTTCCTTTATACAGTACATTAAATAAGTTATGCACAGGAATTAAGTAACAAATTCCTATTACAGAATTAAATGACAAAAAATATAAAAAGCTCAATCCAACAAGTCATCCCATACCAGAATTTCACATTTATCATTCCATGTTTTATTTTAAAAAATCGTTCTAATCATGATTGTTAATTTTTCATTTATTTACACTGGGGTTAGGTTTCATTTTAATACACGGAGAGCCACTGAAGTTGCATGAAAACTATGGGAGATGGTCTTATTTACAAACAATTCCTCATAGCACTGTCCTGCTCTCATCCTTTCGGGGATCTGATCTTGCGGGGGTTGCCCTTCGGCAACTAACTAGTATTAATTCAGTATCTGTGGCTAAGTACAGGGGACACGACAAACATTGAGGCAATGCTGTTTAGTTACTGGGAGCAACTGAAAGGTTTTGAGGGCTCTCACTGTGCCAAGAAGGTCTCTAACCAATTCTCCCTGCGTTGGGTGCATTGACTGAGTAAGGAAACCAGCCCTCTGTTATGAAGGATATTTTCCTGAAAACATTGTTTGTGGAGTCTCTTTTCCTTATAACGCAGATGGACGCAAGATCACCACTGGAAAGGTGTGATAGTTTAAGAGAAGAACAGGATTTTAGAGGGACTTCACACCTGCTGTGCTGTTTCTGCAGAATTACTCTTTTGCAAGAGCAAGTGAAGGGAACAGAGATGGGAATCTTACTCAGAATAAGAATTGTTTCCGAGTGGGTTTCCATTACTGAGGATGCATCAGCTGTTCTCTGAAGTTAATAAAGAGGCTATTGAACAGCCTACAACCTCACCCCCCAACAGGGCCATGGCTCTCCTGCCTGACGCAGGCGTGCACACATCCATGGAGCAGGACGGCATACGTGTAAGGAATATTCCTAACAATTACCCCTGCACGCTGCAGTCCAGATCTGCTCTTCCTCAAAGCAGCAGCAGAGTCTGGCTCTCCAGACTACCCCGGATAAGCAGCAGTTTCATCTATCTGCAATCTACGTCTACGGGCCATGACTGAGCCCAGGCTCCGGACTGTGACAGTGACCCAGAACAAACTCTCGAGACTGTTCCGATGGAATTTCAGCAGTGGGAAAATTGCTACTTTTTGGGGGGTTCAAACTTTTAAGCTGTGTGAATGAATCATGTCATTACTGGAGGCAGCGGTTTTCAAATTCCGTTCCCCAAGGAACACAGCCAGCTCAGCGAGCTACCCCACCCTCGTTAGCCCGAGGAGCAGTAAATTACATCTCTATTCTTGGCATCCGTTTTAAGAAGTGATCAAAGCTAGCGAGGGCCCTACCAAATTCATGGCCGTGAAAAAGACGCCATGCACTGTGAAGTTTGTTGGCCAGCTGGGGGCTTCTACCCTGTGCAGGGTTCCAGCCGCCAGCCCCAGCCAGGGATGGGGAGGGACAGGACTCCCTCTTCCTCTACAAGGGCCACTCCCAGAACCCTCACTGGCTGCAGAAAGTTCCATGGCTCCAGCTGTCACCCCCCGCCGCACAGGCTGCGGATCCAACTGTTTATCTCCCCTGGCGCCTCTCATTTGCCACTCCAGCTGTCATCCCCCCCCCGTGCAGGGAGACTGCACTCCGAGGCTCCAGCTGTCAGCCCCTCACTCAGGCCAGGAAAACCGGACATATGGGAAAACCCACCCCCCAGACCCTGCAACCCGCATTTCTGCACTACTGCTGAGTGCCTGTCAGTCGCCTTCCTCTCTTGGCTGCTCAGCTCTGAATGCAGCCTCCCTACCGGCAAAAAAGTACGGGTGGCGATCCCACGCCCCTCCTACAGCCCCACATCTTGACCAACCCCCGCGGTTACACCTGAAAACAGGAAACTGGCTCATTTTAAAACGCCCTGGCCATGAACTTGACCCAAATGGACCATGAATTTGGTAGAGCCCTAGTCTAATTTAGAAATTATTCCCCTTATTTGGCTCCAATCCAAAGATCATACAAGAACAACAGAGTCTCAGAAACAAAACTTCCGAGAGTCAATACTCAGCTCTTATTCGTGTGCAGCATGAGCAGTCAGGGAGACTCCCACAGCGAGCATGCTCGGATTCCTGTGGCATTAGGTGCTCTCATAACAAGCTTCTAAGGGACTCATAAAAGAAGATCTTCTAGGCCAACTCTGCTTCCCTGCATGCACCAAGCCAACCTTCCCCACTGGCCCAACCAGCTGCGATCAGATTGCACGCTTCTAAGCAGCCATCTCCAGCCGTGACTTTAAATTACAGACAAGGTAAGAGAGACTGGTTTATAAACACACTGCTAGTAAACCCAGTCGCCTAGAGCAGCTCAATCAGGTGCTTTGATAGGGTTGTACTTTTCTATGGAGACTATGTCAGGACTCAAGACTTCAGCATAAAACAGAGCCCTGGCAATCCCATTTAGGCACGAATGTTTTCAAAAATTGACACTTTACTGCAGAATTCTGAAACTTTTTTTTTAAATGATTGTGCCAACGTGCTTGGAAAGAACAGGCTGTAAATGATCCATTGTAATTGCATGGAGATTTACAGTGTGAAAACGAAGTCAGCAAATCTTCCATGCAATGCAAAAATCTTGTCTGCACAGCAAAGTAACCCAACCCTGTCTAGGGCGCAACAGGCGACAGTAACAGGTCGAGATTTGGTCTATACATATTGAGCAGACAACGGGAGCTGAGGCTCCTAGACAAGTTGATTGCTAAACAATGGACTGAGCATTTGGAGAACGGGATTAAAAATGGGCCCTATAAAAAAAATCAACTGTTTCCTCTCGGAACGGAGCTTTGTTTAGCTTCCCTCCTCAAGTGAGCAGAATTCTCTTCTCCAGCTGCTGCAACCACTGAAAGACACGTATCGGGTTCAGGCATGGGGAAAAGTGGACATCTCTAACCACGAAACTGCTCATTTTTCACGGCACTGGAGAATGAGACCACCTCCCAGTGAGGAAAATCAGCTTGGGCGCACAGTTCATCGCAGAGAGTTAGCAAGTACAGAGCCGTCTTGGAAAAAAAAAATATGTATCTGATGAAAGAGGAGGCGTAGCGAGTGGGGCCCGGCCATCAAGCAGAAAGGAGGTCCCCCCAAATCCTTGGTTACTGTGTGCTGGTTGCCTGGATTCTCCTGAATGCCACGGCAGGCTCTGCCCAAAACAGTTCAATTAAAATGAAGGAGAAGAGGCCATAGTCCTTAAGGTCCGAACGACGTGCTCCCTGGCACCAAGACCTCAAAGCAGGCGGTGTTGAGGTTCCGTTGGCAAGGGTGGTGTGCGAATGGATTAGTAGGAAATGGACATGCCTCCCAGACGTTAGCCCGAGTGGCAGAGCTCTGACAACCTCTTTTGGAGCTTATGTGGGTTTTTTAGGTTTAAAAACAGGAAAACGTCTCAAACCTACGGAAGTAAATGGAAAGGCTTAGAGTCCACTGGTGTCTATTGCTGTCACGGAGGCCGGGGTAGAGGATCGGGAGGTCGTCGCGGAGGTCTTCTCCAGGGCAGGACTGGGTACCCCATCGGCTGGCTTGGCGGCAGCTGCCGCCAATCGCCCTGCAGGCAGGGAAAGCGGCTTGGCCTGGCTGTGTAAGCCCTGCCCACAGATCCGATGGTGTCTCTCCCAGTCTTTGTGCTGGCAAAAAGAGCCACAGTACCGGGCGATGTTGCATCCGCTACACGTCTCGCTGGCTTTGCGACCGCAGTTCCAACAGCTCTGCAAGACAGAAACACTCAACTTGAAAACGTGTTTCCAGAGGACACCGATAGAGGGGCGGGCTGCAAGACAGGCTTACTAGACACATGCAGGCACTTCTTTGTCCCAGCAGAAACCATTTCACACACGTTCTAGCCCAGCAACAGACAGCCAGAATAACTGACTAGACCAGTGGTTCCCAAACTGGGAGGCATGAAGAAAAACCAAGGGGGGGCGCAAGATTGTGAAATTTTCATAGTGAAAAATTAGTGAAGAAAACCTATTTGTGGTTATTTTTAACTGTACAATTACAAATGGAATTTTTGTTAAAAGGGGGCTGGATGATGGTAAAGGAGAGGTGGGGAGGTGTGAGGGTTTCTCAAAAATCAGGAAGGAGGTGTGATGCTGAAAAGTTTGGGAGCCTCTGCGCTAGACCCCTTACATCCCACCCAGAAATCAGAGCACAGATGCTGCGACGCATGATTTTCATTTCCTGTTTTAAGCAGCTGTTTTACAGCTCAATAGCGTCCAAGTGCTCTTCACAACGATTCCAGCAACAGTGCTAGAGATTCAACATTTGCCTACTGCCCTGTTCAACCAGGCACGAGGTTTGAACGGGCTAATTTGGAAAAGAAAAGGCTCATTTAAAAGCTTATCAGGCAGGTGAAACCGTTCCCAGAGGCTGGGGTTCAATCTGGAAGTGGAGCAAAGCATCTCTGGACTCTGGAAGACGTGTCAGCTGGTGGGTTTACAATGCGCGATTGGTTTGTAAGGAATCATAGGGTTGGAAGGGACCTCACGAGGTCATCTAGTCCAACCCCCTGCTAAAAAGCAGAGGGGCAAGAGGCCAAAACTGGGATCTGGTCACAGCGGCGGAACTGGGAAATTAGCTTTCTGCAGCTGGACTTGTGCATTAACAAAAACCTATTTGGAGAGTGACGCCTGCTGTGAAAAGTCAGCTTTCACCAGCCTCTCCTTGGTCCCTCTGAATCCCACCCTACAAGACACACTCCACGGAGCTCTACACTTACGCGATGCCAACGAATGGGGAAGAGGCCAGACAGTTTCGCTGGGGGCACATCAGGGAGATGTCCCTCCTGCTGCACCGCTCGGTAAGGTGCACATTAGCTCTCACAGCCCAGCAGTTTTGAACTGAAAACCATTTGCTCCTGGCAATAATCACTGGCTTGTAGCAAAGACCCTAACTCAGGAGACTGGCCGCAGAACTGCTGGAGAGTTAACCCGTCACGGGAGTAGTCTGTCCTCCAAGAGGATGTGGAAAAATACTTCGCAGGAAAGCCTTAGAAACAGTCACAGCTTGAAAGCCATTTCCACGTCGGCCTATCACAGTTTGTTCCTAACCATATTTCACGGAGTACAGGAGACTCTGGCACGACGCCATTCTTAGTGTGGCGGCTAAAGAACGAAGCACTCCACAGATAGTCAGAGAAAGATCTACTAGCTGGACAGGGCAGGGCTCTGCAACCCAATGCTTTCAATGATCTGGTTTTATCTGCACCACACACTGGTGCAACCGCTTCCCTTTGGAGACCACGGTATTACTCAAATAGATCCTGCTGGCAAAATGTTTGCCCTGATATTTAGTCTAAAAATCATTCCTTTACTTAATTGTATCTCAGAACTCCAGTACCACACTAAGCAATTCCTCCTTCTCCTTGGTGCCTGCATCCTTCGATGCTCCCCTTAGATGCTTAGCCAAGAAACATGTCATCTACATGTATTTCTTTTTGTTGCCTTTCATACCAATATGTAATGTTTCCCCTGGAAGGAGGCCTGGGTACCTGGCCGGAGCCAGCTGTACCAGAACTGGGCACGCAGTGCCATCCAATCACAGCTCAGTGACGGGCAGGATGGACCCGCCCGAAGGACTAGGCTGGTGGCTTTAATCACAGCAGATCAGGCGACCCTGAAGGAGGAACCCAAGTTACCTCGCCTGGTTTCGGCCACATCAATATTTTTCAAAGGGACCCTGGGGATGTTGCTCAGGATCCTAGAATGAGGTGGCTGGTGCCATCTATGAGGCTTGCCTCCCTCTGGAGAATTTCCCTTAAAAAGTCTCTTCAGAGATGCTAACTCAGTTTCCTCACAAACCCCATTTGCCCACCACATAAGTGTAGAGTCATTGTCTGCCGACACCAATGAAAGACGCCATCACCTTGCCGGGCTCGACAAAACCCGGTCGCCGTGGTGTCTGGGAACAGTACACCGGCGCCTAGCTGTGTCATGATACTATGGGGATGGAACAGCCCCCTGGCGTGCAAAAAAACCCTAAATCAAACCCCACCAGCACCTTCAGCAGCACGTGGCTTTTTTTCTGTGCCCTGGACTGCTGCCACTGAAGTGGTGGCAGGGGCCCGCTAATGTGCCACACGCCTAGACGCCCCAGTTTTTGGGCTAGTGCCTAGGCGTGTGACACATTTGTGGAGGCCTCCCAGAAGCACAAGAGAGAAGAGTGTTTCAGTGCTTTGGAATGGAAACTCTTGTTTCTCTATGCCCAAGTCGTGAACAAAGAGGTGGGGACGGCCTCCCAGAAGTTAGCCCAATAAAAGATATTGTATCACCTACCTTGTCTCTCTCATTCCCTCCCAGACTCTGGCAGTCATGGCCCCACATGAACCCCACCAACGAGAGCCGGGGGGGAAAAAGGGGGCGCAACCGATGACATCCACAATTCAGAACAAAACTGAAACTCTATGTGCTCACCAGACTCTCTCCCAGAAACGACAGAGCCAAAACGAACCAGAAACACTCTCACAAATGCAACTGTTGTCGGGGAAACAAGGGTAGGAACGGACAATGGCGGATCAGAGAACACACGTTCATTCCAGAAAACATCTCATCAATGTGCAGTGGCAGTTAAAAAGCTAACGGAAATGTTGGGAATCCTTAGGAAAGACATCGATAATAAAACAGGAAATACCATATTGCCTCCTTATAAATCTATGGCATGCCCACATCTTGAATACTGCGTGCAGATCTGATCGCCTTGTCTCAAAAAGATATACTGGAATTGGGAAAGGTACAGGAAAAGGGAACAAAAATGATTAGGGGTATGGAACAGCTTCCACATTAAGAGAGATTAATAAACCTTTCAGCTTGAACAAGAGACAATTAAGGATGGATATGACAGAGGTCTATCAAATCAGGACTGGGGTGGAGAAAGTAAACAAGGAAGTGTTAATTACTCCTTCTCATAACACAAGAACTAAGGATCACCAAATGAAATTAATAGGCAGCAGATTTAAAAGGAAGAACTTCTTCATACAACGCACAGTCAACCTGTGGACTCTTTGCCAGAGGATGTTGAGAAGACCAAATTATAATGGGATTCAAAAAAGAAGTCGGTAAATTCATGGAGGATAGGTCCATCAATGGCTATTACCCAGGATAGGCAGGGACTGCTGTTTGCCAGAGGCTGGGACTAGGCGACGGGACAAATCAATTGATGATTACCTGTTCTCTTCATCCCTTCTAAAGCAACTGGCATTGGTCACTGTTGGAAGACAGGATACTGGGCCCGATGGATCATTGGTCTGACCCAGAATGGCTGTTCTTATGTATATTCTTAAAGCAATCTATTTTTAACCACTCAAGGTTGAAACAAAATTAATTAGTTGCTTAAGAGTGGCTGTCCCGAGAGGAAAGTGGAGCAGAACTGGATCCAAAAGATATGATTCTTCTCTCACCCTGGGATAAATCTGGAGCCACTCCACAGTAGCTACACTGAGCCAAGCTCCCCATACACACTGGGCCTTTGACACTATTTTCACATATGAGAACCAACCTAACAAAGGAAGACTCTTATACAGCATGTTGCATGGAAGCCTTTCTAAATTGATCCTGCTGTCAAAGGAGCAAAACGGGAATTTAGGGTCCAACACCCACTTCAAGTCAATGGGAACCGTGATACTAAGGTGTTGAAAATTTCACCTGAGAACACTGCCCATTGTTCTCTTGGTCCAGACTGCAGAAATATGGTCCTGGAGTCTTACCTCTGTAGACTCTTCCTGCTCATTAATTACTAAGAAGGCATCCTCAGTAGCTTGGCGCTTTGCATCTGCAATGGTTTGCTCCATGCGGGCCCTCTCGGAGGCAATCATTTCAAATGCCTTCTGCTCTGCCTCGGCCACAGCTTTCTGTACCTCAGACATGGCCTGGCGCTTCACCTCATTCACAGCTTCTTCTGGAAGAAAACAACAGCCTCATCAACCAGCCTCGCACAGAGAACGAGTGAAACGGGGACGGAAAGCCGCCTAGGCAGTACCGTTCAGTCTGAGGTTGGACACACCACAGAGACAAGAACATTGCCCTATGCCAACGAGCCTCACCCTGAGCTGGAGGCAAACTCTAGGGTGGGCGGGAAGCTCAGTGGCCATGGGAAAGTCAATCCACGGCCATTCTGCTGAGGCGGAGCTTGGTTGGTGCCAATGATGCTTACCTGCCTACTGCGAACAAGCCTAAGTCCAACATCTAACCCTACACAGCCTTCAGAGGCCCACTGCTTCTGGTTTCTAGCCTATCAACTTGGAGCCATGGAAAGCTAATGGTCTGGTAAATCCAGGCAGAAGTAGGGCAAAGAGTAGGCAGAAATAGGCTAGAGAAACCCAAGCAGATCAAAGGCTCAAGAAATGGAGGAGCCCGGACTAGTTTAGATGAGATGGTGCTGGGTTGATTTGTTTCCCCAACACATTACTCAAACCCAGCACATCCTGCTGGTGGGCGCATCAAGCTGAGATGCACATTTTCACAGTGCATCTAACACCGTCCCAGCGTCTGTCACCTTCTCCCCAGGTATTTAGAGTTTGGTGGGTGGACGTGCACACAAATTCCCAAGCTGCACAGACTTCAAGTGTGTGCTCAGCTCAGGTGCATGCCTCTTCGTCAACCTGGGACGACATCTAATCCGCCAGCCAGGAGAGGAACAACACATTCAAAATGTTTTTCTACAACCATATCTTTGCATCTGGCCCTGTGTCCCATCTGTACTTATCCCTTAAGCTTGTGGGACTCTCAAGTGACCATCTACAAATACTTACCAGCTTTTTTCCAGATCTCTTCAGTAACGTAGCCCGTCCCTGACCGGCTGCTGAAATCTCGCTGGGAATCTGAGGAAACAAGGAATGTATTGATGGATCAGCAGTGTGTCCTCTCCCTCACTTATTTTGCTTAAAACAGCCATTCTTAACCCCCGAAAAATCTATGAGAACCTGCAGACAGCATCTATAAATCCAGCTGAAGCACTAAGGGACCACAATAGGCTTAATAGCTAAAACCCAAAGCAAATGATTTCTGCAGCTGAAACCATTCATCAAATGGCAGGATGATAAATGACACCTTTTAATTAGTGTCCTGCATGATTTATTGCATAGCATCATCCATTTCTATCTTCTGATACTTTATAATCACGTGCTATATTTATAAATATAGGTCATCAAACATCCGCTGTGTGCAATGATTGAACGTCAATCTATACTACTCATGCATTGCATTAAATATTGCGCTTTTCGTTCCCAGAGAGCCCAATGGCACAGATCCCCAGATTAACTGAAATACAAACTATGCATCTGTTGCAGTTATAGGTGTATCGATGACACACCCAATACAACACAAGATCAAATGTGACAGTATTTCTATTTGGTCCAACATTATCGGCAATTCCACACACATTTTGATTGGAAGGGTCTTAGAAATCCAGCGCTCTGGCTTTTACACGCAATCCTTTGTGGTAAACGGCTTTCTCAATGTTCACATGACTTCACAAAACACTAAAGCAAACTAAGCCAAAGAGCGATGGAAGAGGGAGGAATCTCAGAGTCTGATGTTCCATCGGTTCTTACAAAACGCTGGAAAGCGGACACCCGCTCATCAAAGCTATTTCACCGACCAGGAGGGTGTTGCTCTAACAGCCCCCTCTAGTTTAAGAGCTCTGGTATTACAACCTTGACATTGCAGCCTGGTAAGGGAGAACTCAGCAAGATTTCTGCTCTTTAAATCCATTTTTAACACCTCGGTGCTGTAACTACCTTAGTCCTGAGCAGCTTTAAAGGGCTGGTCTACTCCTCTGGTAGGATTTCGGTGGCAGTCCAAGGGAGATGTGCAAAGTACTTAAACTATCTTGTGTATCTCCTCCACCTGCCTACCGCCGTGTCTTCAGTGCGCTGAGTTGCAGGGAAATGCCCTCCTCTCGACTCTGCGCTCCTCCACTTTCCAAGGTGGTCTTCAGTGATCGACTTCCTGATCGGCTGAGCGGGTCTTCACAGACCCAATCAGTCGACTGGGAAGATGGTCTGACGGCGCCTTCAGCGAAGACTGGCCCTGAGAAGCAATTATGTTCACCGGTACTCACTAGACTGAACAGATCTGCCCCCTGCCTGCATTCATTACCGTCTGCTGGCACCAGTGACTTTTTCCCACTCTGCTGCGCCAGTTGGCCAGCCAGAACCAAGATCCAGCATCGGGAAGAAAGAAGGAGCTGGGTTCTGTCTCTTTAGTGCTGTCAACAGAACTGTTTGCTACGCTCTAGCGCGACTCTTTGGCTGCCCCGGCGGCTCCGGGCTCTGAGCCCACTGGAGGACCCTATGGGCAGCCTGTTCCTGGCCCCGCCTACCCTGCCCGGGGGATCCTGCGGCCAGCCCGTGCCAGGCTCTGGGCACCCCAACACCACCTGTGGACCCTATGGGGGGCCCACTTTTGGTTACAGGTTCCCCCCTCCTCTCCTGCCAGAGGGCCCAGCTCCCACCACCTCCTACCAGGAGGCTACACCCACTGCGGCTCTTGAAACGAATGGTTATTGAAGGAATTTCAAAAAACGGCTCTTCTTGTCTTTCAGGTTGCCGACCCCGGCTCTCGTGGGTTAAACCTGTGAAAACCCAACGGAAGGGAACAGGGCTGCACAGCTGTCCCTGAAGGAATCATTGGTCCTGTAGAACCTTTATTACCAACAGCAAAGAAATGAATGAATGAAAAGAAAAAGAGAGTCTAGCTGGACTCCCAGGGTGCGTCTACACTTGTAAATTAAGTCGACTTAAGCTTGCTTAAGTCGACTTAATTTACTCTGCGTCTACACTACACTTTGCTCAAGTCGACTTAAGGAAAATTAAGTCGACTTAAGGAAAATTAAGTCGACTTTATAAAACCTAGTTTTAAGTCGACTTTTGGCTTAAGTCGACTTTCTAAAGTCGACTTAAGCCAGTGTAGACCTGGAGTAGCCCTAAGTCTACTCTAAGTTGATTTAGGGCTCTCCAGGACTCCCCCACTGCCCTCCCTGCCATGGTGGATGGCACAGGGAGAGCCTGGTATACCCCCCCACAGGGCAGGGCAGAGCCTGCCCACCCTGCCCCTATGCCCTGCCAGGGTCCCTGTCCCCCTTTGCCCCATTGTACCCAGGTACAATGGGGCAAAGGCTGAGCCCCCTGGTACTTGGCAAGGGGTGCCCCCCCGTCACCGTGGACCTGTCCCAGGTCCCCCTAGCCCCTACAAGTCGACCTAGGCGTCCAGTGTGGACGCTCTAAGTGGATTTGGCAGAGTCCCCTTTAAGTCGACTTAATTTTTGAGTGTGGACATGCTATGTCGACTTAAATTAACAAGTGTAGCCATAGCCTCAGAGCCCAGGGTATGTTTGTACAGCAACAAAGCAACACACCTTTTTACTTGTAATTTGAGTACCTTTGATCTGGAATTTGAGTGACAACAGACGCTCACAGTGCTATTTTTAAGGGTAGAGTAAAGCAGAGCAGAATTCCTGGCGTGCCATTAAAGACTGTACTTCCAATGTACTAAGAGTGGCCATTCGTAGGGTACATCTTCATGGCTTTAAACCGATTCAATAAAAAGGATTTCTTCCTAATGAAAACCTGCTTTGAAAAGCCTGCAGTCCTTGGCTCTTTCAGGGATATCAGGGTGCCAGTGATTACTGGTTTTATAATTATGGCTGCAAGTCTTCTACACTCTATTTTCAATCCTCTTCCATCAAAAATCTTCCTAAAGAGAAATTTCTCCAGAGAATTTTTTATTTTTGCCAAGTCTGAGGGAAGCTGCTCAGGCCATTTCAGAACTGCAGGCAGCTGAAAGTCCCCCAGGCTTCCGATTTCAAAGACACAAAAGGAAGAGCGCCCACTATTTGGGGTGCACCTGGAACACAACATCAACTTGGCTTCCAAACCCGTTCAGTTTCAGAGTGTATTAATGTATTCTTCCACGGCTTTTCGACCTGACACATTTGACAAACCTAAGGGCACCTTTCTTTAGCCTCTAGGATTGTCTCTCACCCAGGACGTGGCTGTGGAACCACAGACTCGAGTGACCTGTGAGCTGTCCTACAACATGGCAGCAGTTGGCTCTGTCTCTTACCACTACTGACAGAGTCAGAGCTCCCGGGACTGTGTTGCCTTGAGATGAATTCACTCCCTCCCTTTCTTGTCTCTGTGGTCTCACTACAGCGTCTCTTCCAGTAGTTGAGTTCCTCTCGGTCGGTCTCTTGACAACGCCGCAGCACAGCCATGGAGCGCCGCGTCTTCTCGACCATTTCCATGATGCAATTCAATGCCTGGTGGGGAGAGAAAGGTCGGTTTTCAGAACTGCTCACAGATCCCTGTTTCTTTGATGTTCTTTAGAGCAGAGATGGACTTCTTAGTGGAAGGCGCCAAACCGAATGCACTTCCCACTAACAGGCTTATGTAGAACAAAGAATGCTGAATCGTTTCAACGCAATAAGAAAATTGGAGAAATTTAAAGTTCCAGTGAAATAAAGCAGAACATTATCTCACAACAGCTGACACTTCCCTCGTTACTTTAGATGAAGTGTTATTCAAATGGGTTCTGCTTTAGCATTGTCAGATCCATGATGGCAAGTTCCTATTTGGCTCCTTATTCTTTACTATATATCTATGGAGAAGGTTAGGGATATGTCTCCGTTTGGACCAACTATTGACACAATTTCAACCATTGGAAAGTACTTCTTGTGCTTAGAAAGCCAAGAAAATATGTTGACAAATTCCAAAAGGGGGAGCTGTGTTAGCTTAGTTCAGCAAAAGAAACAAGGAGTCCTGTGGTACTTTTAAATACTAACAAATCTTTTATCAGATGAGCTTTCGTGGAAAAATGGATTTTCAAGTGTCAGACGAAATGGGACTTTCTCCCACAAAAGCTTATGAGATAAATAAATTGGTTAGTCTTTAGAAGTACCACAAGATTCTTCCTTTGATTTTTAGGGGAAAAAAATGGTATCAACGAATGTCAAATAATTCTTGTTCAAACATAGCTCATTTGTTCATCTAGCATTTGGTGGTAGAGAACTGGTGAGAAATTTCTCTCCATTGGGCTCTAATCAAACCACTGCTTTATGAAACTGAAATTCCTTACGGCAATATAATTTTTGGCTATTTCACATCAGGACTGAAGTCTGACACTCTTAATGCTTACAAAGCTATTCCTGAAAAAGTTAGTAGAAAGCATACTGTATTGAGAATTTCTATCCAACTCCCATCATCCAGGGTTGCACAGAAAACAGAGGGGATGCAGTGTGTACAGAGTGATTCTCCACCAGCCAGAGACTGACCTTGCCCTAGGGAACAGCTAATTGTCAGCTGGGATCCTCATATTCCTACTATAAACCCCTTAAATTCTCCAATAAAAATCTGTGTTTTTCTGTGATTAAAATGACTTTCAGTTTCCCTAACCATAGTACGCAGAGATATCAGTTGAAAATGCTTTACTGATATATTTACACTTTTTAAGCACATTTGAATCCCATCGGTGCCATCGATTACTAGAATAAAATAAAATTAACAGAACTGCTCTCTGGCCACCCAGCTTTGAAGACAGCGTCGTGGCTAGCAGCTTCTCATACTCCCTCTTCACAGAGCCCCAGAATCCAGGATTAGCATCAGAAGAATTTGGGGGTAAATTTACAGCCAGGCCACTGTCCAAGCCCTCACTTGTGCACATGTAAAATTACTCCAGAATTTGCTCAGTACTTTGCAGATGAAAACACCAGTTAAACTGCTAATATTTGTATGTCCCCTTGAAACAGTTTTGCACCTCTACGTCCATGCAAGTGGTAGTACCGCACCCAATTGGTTTTGCAGGTGCCATGGTTACTAATTGAACTCAGAGGCATTGGCTTATTTAAAGGCCGTACACAAGTGTAAGTCCTTGTAGGTATTTGTGCCTGCAAAGTGTGAGCATGTGTTACAGATCCCCCATGACTGATCCACGGAGGAGAGGAGTCTCTTACAGACTCAGCTAGAGAACTTTAACTGAAGGTCCAGCAATCCTGGAAGTCCCACATTTGATCCCCAGTCTATCAAAGACGGTGCCAGCTGTCGCAAAGACGCAAGTTTGCGCCGCTCATCCACGACACAATCAGCCCTTGGCTTCCACACAGGCCCAGGAGCTGTGGCCACAGCTCTACTTAATTATCAACTTACCATTATGAACAGAAAAGTATCCATTTCTCTGTAAGTAGGAGTAGCAATTACAAAGTCTTTACGCGACACTGTAGTTCTCATTAAAACATATTGCCTCCTGCTGTTTCCTTACCTGCAGGAGGCGCTGTGCTTTTTGAGTGGCCTTCACAGCACACAAGGACATTTACCCCATTTTAGCCAAAACCTACACAACCAGACTATGCCAGAGACTTGTTAGGGAAAATTTGGCAGCGCAGATGACAATGTTTTTTGTGCACACTAAAAGGAGCCACTCAGAAAATGCTGATTTGCTACCACCTACAGCAGAGTGACATAAAACGAAACAGCTGGTGGGTTAGTTGCTGGGCCTGCAGAAGAGTTTTTTTTAGGTTCCTTACGTGATCGAGATGCTTCCACTCATCAGCCCACTCTCTCTCTGTTAAGCGATGGTCCACGAGTTCATCCTGATAGCCTCCATTTAAACCTGTGTGAATTACACCCAAAGTTAGGACCAGACAAGATGATTTCTTCCATTAGGCTTTACCACCAGGCAGTGGAGGCACTGAGAAAACGTCCATTGCACTAGTGAAGATCAGTGGCATGGAGAAGAGAAAACCCCTGATTTGATCCAGAATCTTTTCCCTTTAATCCCAAATGCATGTACGGCCTAGGAAACTGGTCTCTGGAAATACGTCTGCACCAGGGGTTCTCAACCTTCGGAGGGTCACGACACACCTGGGAGGGTTCCCTGCTGTGTGTGACACCAAAACTCCCCCCTTTCAGCAGTGGGCTCAAGTGGCCCCCACCACCAAAAGAATGCAACTGCCTGCAAAGGCAATTTCAGCGGCAGGGGCTAGCCCCCGCCACCGCAAAAACACTCATCCCTCAGGGCTTTCGCCCAAACGCTGCTCTTGAAAGCACTGGGGGTGGAGGGTGGGGCGCTTTTTTTTTTTATGCTGGCCCTTTAAAGCTGTATGGCCATCAGGAAAAAAGCGTACCACTGCTGCAAGTATTGGGAGGGAGGGGGCTGCTTTTTTCCTGATGGTCCTTAAGTTTCCCTGGATAGCTTCACCCTGCCGAAAGTGCTGGGGGCCGCTTTCCTGCTGCTGGCCTTTTAAAAACTACTGGAGCAGCAACGTCTAAAGAGCCAGCAGCTGTGGAAGGGTGCTTTCGTGCCATGACACACCCACCGCTGTGCCGCGACACACTTTTGTGTCGCAACACAGTGGTTGAGAACCACTGGTCTACACTGCAGCTCGTTGCCTCAATCCCCGCACATCAGACCTTCTGGGGGTAAGTTTTGGTGACTAACCCAAGCTGGCGCTCATGCTGCAATGTAAACACTGCTGTTGTAGTGCGCAATCTGGAGCAAAGCTAAGACAAGCCTGTCTACCTGCACTGGGAGGCCCACTCACCGCAGCAGTGTAGACTTAACCCCGCATTACCTACAAAAGGGGACCACTCTGATGAAAGCAGATAGCTCCACTTACACTGTATTCGAAAGAGCTCCAGGACTGTCCACCTGTCACCCCTTCCTGGGTTAATCGGCCTAGAGAAACTGATTCCTGGCAATGTGCCTTTTATTGATGGGTCTCCTCAACGTGCTTCCCAGCTGTGCAATTCCAGAGGAGCCCTAGCATGACAGATTCGGCAAGATGAAGTAAGAAGACAGAGAAGGGTCCCTGGTTTCTTACCGATATTGCTATGTCTGTCGCGCACGTTGGGCTCCCTGTACAGGTGGGAAGTCGCGATATCTTCCAAGGTGTAGTGCTGGAGAGGAGGAGGGGTTGGGTGGAACTGCCCGGCTGGATTCATGACGGGGAGAGCCAGCGCTGGGCTGTGCCTGGGAGCTGGGCTAATGGTGCACACTCTCTTGGCGGGTGGCTCCGACGGGAGCGGGTCTCTTTCAAAACTATTCTCTTCTCTCCTGTAAAGAAGCCAAGAAGGTGGATCTCTGTCAGCACTAACAATGGACTCAAAAATGGAAAGGCATGGAGGAAAACGCAGATTTCAAAGTAGGAGTGTCTGGGCAGGAGCACTTACTGGGGACAAACCAGAAGCCAAGACAAATGTATTACACTTAACCCCCCACAACAATTACAGGACACACTGCCATCTTCACAATTATTTCCAGTTGCTCTTCTCTAAACTCCAGGCACATCCTATGTAATTACACCCATAACTTTATTCAAAAAGAGCTAGAAAAGCACAAAATAGACTTCTGAAACATGCCCCTCGGACCTCCAGAACAGCCTCCCATTCCTACACACTCCACTACCTCAGGGAAAGCCTGTGGCACCTTAGCCAGACGGAAGGCGACACGCTAGCTTCTAGCCAGCAAGTCGCTCTGCGGCAGACTCGCCTGGACAGTGAACCAGGGCCGGAAGAAAATCCTGTGAAGTCCGGCCCAGCACGCTCACATGCACACCATTCTCTAGGAGCCTTTTTATGGACCCATGTTGGACACAGGAGTGAGAGCGAATTAGAGGTGTCATTAATGAGAGCTGAAAAAGACCAGAGGGTTGAACACGGGGCAAGAACAACTTCCTAACACAATGTTAGATTTCACTTTGACTTCTCAGCCCCAGGAAGAGAGCCATTGCTTCAGAACATGCAGTTCTCGTTACCTGTCTGGACTGTGTCTCTTCCCATTTCCATTCACCTCCATCAGCAGCTCCGAGGAGTCGGCTGGGGACGTGGTGTTGGTGTTCAGTAGGACGTGCTCATGCTGGGCCAGGTACTGGGAAGGCGTTTGCTTAGCAGCCCGGGCGCAGTACAGCAGCTCCCTCTGCAGCAAGGGAAGGTTGGCCTAGAGAACAGATTTCACTGCATTGTGAAGGGCGGTGGCAGGGCTGATCGCGCCAGCTACTCGACTCCAGTCACCTGTCAAAACGGTGCGACTGGCGCCTGCAGTTTCCAATGAGCACCAGCTTTGCTGTGCAGCAAACCGGCACGTTTGGATAGGTGACACGCTTACGTGAAAACCTGCTCTCTTGAGAACTAGAGAGGGCCGGAAACCAGTTGTGTTAGGAAACAAAAAGTTACACAACAACCTTCCTTGTGCTTCAAGCCTCTTGTCCTGCATATGTGAAAGTCGGACTTGATTAAATTGGTACTTGCAGTGCTGAATTTAGTTTGTTTTATTTTTCTGACACACAAATAGACATGATAGTGTTTTAAGGCCTAAAAGGGACTGTTAGGGCTACCCCAGACTGCTGTATGAACAAACATTTACAGCGTATGCTTTATGCCTTTAGTTCAGTGGGTCCTCGCCTGTGGCCTGGACACCCTAACTGGCTGCCAGAGTTTTCAAAGCCGCCAACGGCTCTCCTGCTGTTGGCTGCAGAAAGGAGCCGCTGCCTATGGACTCAGATGGAGCGTGTTTCTATGGGGCTAAAAGACCAGTGAAGGCTCCTTGCTGCAGCCAAGGGGATGGGAGATCAGCGCTCCCTCCCCCTGGCTGTAGCAGAGAGCTCGGCAAAGTGCTCTGCTTGGGTCCATCGGGGCTGGGTCCCTGCTAGAGTCAGAGGGAGGGGAGCACTGATCTTCTGTCCCCCCTGGGAATGGAGGCCCTTCAAGGTTGTAAAAATGGTATCTGTGGTCCTCGAACCAAAAAGGTTGGGAACCACTGCGTTAGTGCATCTCAGAAGAGAAGAGAAGAGAAGAGAAGAGAAGAGAAGAGAAGAGAAGAGTATGCAGTGTTACATATAAATTACTGATTTGTGTTGGTGGAGTACATAATTCCTCTCAAACCCCAGAAACTCCCCTATGTACTTATATGTTCTCTGTTCAAGAGAGGCACAGGTAGCCTGCTGAAATTAGTTATGGAGTAAACAGCAAATAAGTGATGACACTAGAAGTTAAAGAAAGTATGTGGAAAAATGACATCAAGGTAAAAATGTGTCAGGGAATTTAGCCATCACCTTAAGACGCAATGAATCCAGGGAGAATGTACAATGATCACATGGACAATAAAGGACATGGGTGGGCAAACTTTTTGATCTGAGGGCTACACGGGGTGAGAGAGGGGTGACTGAAGGGTGGAGCTGGGAGGGGAAGCAGCCATTGTGCTCCAGGCCTCCAGCCAGGACCAACGGGAGGGCCAGATGAAAGGCTCAGGTGGGCCGTATCCAGCCCATGGGCTGTAGTTTGCCCACCTCTGATATAGGACCTTTAATGATGTCAACAACAAAGTCACACTTTCCCTCTGAGCAGATCATGTTAGGGCATCATCCTCATATACTCTGCTCTATCCTCCTGCGAGTCTAAGTGTAAGGGCTCTGATGAGCGTCCTGTTTACTGGTCCCCAGCAATTACAAACAACACAGGCTGCTCAGTGCAACATATGAAACATTAGCAAGACTCGTCAGTTTCCCCATCACCTTCAGAAATGGAATCACAAAAGGACGAAGAGGGAAGTTGGTGGCTTCTTGGAGCTTACAGTGAAATTCTTCAATTGTCACCGTAGAATTCTGGAAAACAAAACAAAACAAAACTACATTTTCTGCATAATTTAGTCCTTCAAATACATTCAACGTGAAGAAGAAAACGAATGGAACTTGAAGTTAGCCTTTCCATTTGCTGTTGTAGGATCAATAATGTTTGCATCAGATTCTTGTCTGCAGTGCTTTATCCCTAATACGACCTAGCTGTTCATTGCCACAGAGGATGACTGAAAGACTTCCCCAAATCCAGACATTTTGGGTCGTGGTTTAACTTTCTGCAGCAAGTGCCTGAGTTCTGTGGCAACACCATGGTGCATATCACACGCAGCTTTTAAAAACTGGTTGGAAACAGTAACAACACTAATTCAGCGCCATCCCTTCTACTCTGTAGGTAAAAATGCCTGCATGCACTATAACACTTGCACAAAAGACTGATCCTAATGCACACACAAGTGTGTGTCAACCACGCCATCGGTTTTGCACTACCACTGGATTCTAATATTTACAAAGGTGTTAAGACTATCGAAGGAGTCTGCATAGGTGTTGACAAATTTTATAGAGTGTGCAAATATGTGCACACACATGAAAAGATCTGCCTTCCTTTGCTAAGGCTTGTTTTCAACTCTTAAGAGAGCTGAGCATTATTTTTGTTTGCTTTGCTAGAGCATCTGGATTAAATTATTCAAGGCAACCCAAACCTGGCATTAAGAGCAAATACCCATTAATACACATCATGTGCACAGCTACATTTCCCTTCAGAAGCATTTCATGGCCCATGAAGGTCTCTGCTCACTGAAAGCTTTTTTGAAGTCTCTAAGGTCGCACAGGACTCCTCAGTTTGCGGAAACCAGACTAACATGGCTACCTCCGTGAAAACTGAAGGATTAGAATTTAACTTTTTCTAAAATAGTGACTGAATCCATGAATTTACAGCAGCTTTCCTGCATAGCGGTAGCTCGAGAACCCCAAGATTCACCAGAGCGTCTTCCTCATCTTCAGGAGAGTACGCATTCAACCAGTCAACCACACAGTTACCAAAAATATCACGGTGGCCTGTATACATCAGACCTAGCACTTCTTCAGGGCACCACCCCAAGTACCAATCTCTCCCCACTGCAGCCCTGGGAAGTAGGGAAACTTCAGTTTTCCCAAGTCAATGGCAGAGCCAGAATTTGAATGTGTAAGTTCCTGACTGTCTCTCACATTCCTTTAACTGCATTGCCTCACGCAGGGAGGAAGTATTAGATTTGATCACACTGAAGCCATGACAGTATTTAACAAATGGTGCGCAGAATTGGCATTTCTTCATTTGGAAGCAGATCAGAGCAAAATCCATCAGCAGCCCGAGTCAGGAAAATTAGGAATTCTCTATGTTCAAGAGTGTCACGACAAGACATAAGGAGGCGACTATTTTCCCAGCAAAAAATAACACGCACTTCTCTGTTGCGAGGAAGCTCCCTTTGCAGAAGGCAGCTTAGGAGAGCACGTTCAGGACCCTTTCGCAGAAGATTTATAGCATAGGTCTGGTTTTTCGAGCCAGTCATTTCCTGCTATTCTCCCTTTCAGTTAGGGGGGAAAAAAACAAACAAAAAAACAAACCAAGCCTGTGATTTATAAGGTAAAAATTTTTGCCCAAAGCTCTCTGGATTTCAAAGAGCTTAGTGGTGTGCAGCCAGTGGCTGAAGAGAAATACAGATGAAAATCAAACAGCTTGCCGAAGCCAAACGAAGACGAGAAAAAACAGAAAAGTTACCAGACAAGGTAAACATCATACAGAGTTTAGGCTTGCTTGGTAAATAGCTTTCCCATAAACCACAAATGCACAGGATTGTACAATACATACACGTAGCGACGGCCAGCTTCCCATCACTAGCAGAGCTCTGGCCCGCCAGAAAAGCCCCAATCGCCATTTGTGAGGCTTTGGCTTTGAGTGGTTTCCAGGATTCCATCTGTTACTGCTTACCACTAATGCTAGGACGAGCGTCCGGACCTTCTCCCCGATCTCGGGGGAAATGTCATTGCCAAACTGCTGAAGGGTGGTGAGGAAGCGCTTCAGTTTGCTGAGCTGCCGGGCCCCACAGGTTGCTGGGAGCTGCTGATTGGTCAGTGAGGATGAAGATGACGAGGCAGGACCGTTGCTGAACCTCTGGGGTGGTGACTGTGCCCCATTCAGAGTAGGGGGAGAATGGTTAATCCCATTGGACACTATAATGCAAAGCCAAACCAAATGTAAGTATCAGAGCCCACTGGAGCAATGTGCTGTAGAAATTCCCCAAAAGGGCATCTATGTTAGATCCCCAGCCAGAGGAGCAGCACTTTTTAACCTACAGATTATTCTTCTAAAAGTTAAAATACTGGTAAAGAGGAATTTTTAAAATAAACCCCACACAAACCAAACCATTCCCTGCTTATCCCCCACCACAATGCAATGCCAGAGAGAGATTCAGAAAAGACGACGACTAGAAACAGAGCAGAACACTCCAAAATTGTGGGTGAAGCAAAAATACCCCTTTCAAATGGCTCCAGTGGGTTTATTTCCTCAACCCCTGGACCTGTGACTTTAAGTGCTCCTAAAACACATGGCTGTTCCTGCTCAAAGACCAGGATGCAAGCACAGCTTTGTGGAATGGTATTTACACCCACAACTTTTCAGCAGCCCGACCTTTCCACTTCTGGCTCTGTTCTAATATTCAGCATCTTGTAGCTCAGCTGTAGCAGTTTGGGCCAGATCAGCTGCACGTACTTTCTGTTTTACACCTACAGGTCAGCTGTTTTGCTAAACGTGTTTCTCATCTAAATCCTGTGGAAATTAAGAGCATGGACTCTATTAGAATCCAAAGGCCTAACTGAATGTCCAAAGACATGAAAGGACTACTGAAACTTGGAAGTAAAGAGATGCTTCCCAAGTAAATGCCTATAGTTGAGACAGTTCTCACGCGCAGGGCGTGGAGGGGTGGGGAGTGAACTTCATGAAGTTTACACTGTATAAGGCAGAACAGAGTTTCACCAAATAGATCAAGGAATTAAGTATGCTACAGCTCACTCAGAATTATGGGCTGCACACCAGAATTTCCTGGGACATTCTCTGGCCTGCATTAAATGATTGCGATGGTTCCTTCTGGCCTTAAAAAAAAAAAAAAAAAAAAAAAATCTATGAATTCAAGGTAAACCAATTTTGCTCAGTCTCGACTCCTGCCAAGAGACCCGTCAGCCCAGACAGTTAACATCCATCTGCAGTACTGCTGACATCAACAGCTCTTTGCTGAGATAGAAAGGTAGATCCCACTGTGGAATCAGGGCCTTGTCTCTCCCCAGGGAATTTACAAAGGGATCCATTTTGCAAGCGTCTGGTCACGTCAGCGACCTCGCTAATCAATTTCAGCATGCTTTCTGACTCAATTAGACTAAGCTGTTGATGTTTAGGGGCTTCAGAAAGGATTTGAAAAAACTGTTGAGATCCTGATATAACGCTTGTGCAATCTGAGATCCTGTCTGGAAACATTCAAAGCAGGCATACGATTAAGGCTCAAATGCAATCTAAACCATAAATTGCAGAGAGTGAAAAGTACATCATATTCTAAAAATATTTTAAGTCAATCCACTGCTTCAAAACTACAGGCCCAATTCTGGGCCCCCAGTACCCACAAACCCACTATAGTTACTTGGAATTCTGGATGAGGCCAGGCCCCCAGGAGTATAAAAATATTGAAATCCAGCGATGGTTTCCAAATTGGAGCATGAGAAACAGCATGGAGAAATTGTTTATAAACTGAGTAGGTTAATAAGAATTATAAAATGATTGCGTCCTTCCAAACTGAGATCTTTTCAGCTTCAAAAGGTAACACTAGAGACCTTTTCAAACGATGGGAAGGGAAGGAGTCGGGCAGTTAAACCGCTCAGGGGCTGCTCAGAGATCTGAGATTATAAAAGCCCTATGCACCTGTACTGGCAAGTGGAGAAGCGGGGAGACAACCGAAGAAGAATAACCAGTTATAGATTCACAGGAAAGATAAGGGCTGAAAAAATATCAAAGCTGATGCTAAGCAAAGGAGTGAGAGGGCTGCTATAGAGGGAAAACAGTACTAGAGAGAAAGAAGGTCCATTAATAAATGCACATGGAATGAAATTAATGACAACACACTGAGCTCTTGATTGAAAAGGTGACCTGTAAAGGAAAGTAAAAGAACGGGCTTGTGAGTTTTTGGTGTTGTTATTAGGGGTTAAGACGATCTGAAAGAAGAATGGGAGGTAGCTTGGTCTGCTGGCTACGGGAGTGGAATGGGAGTCAAGAGAGTCTCAGCTTCGTCACTGACCTGCTGTATGAAATCAAGACAACTCGTTCCCACCAGATCGTTTGTCTGTCTTTTCTATTTAGCCCATCAGCTCTTTGGGGCAGGTTACTGTGGCAAATGTACAGGGCCAAGCACAAAGCGGCCCTGACTTTGGCATGAGCCTTTAAGCACTACTGGAATATAAATAATGAGTATGGGGGCCGTCTTAGCGTTCCACATGGTGGGCCCCCATCCTTGACTTCTCCCCCCCCCCCATGAGCCCTGCCAGCCCCCTATATTCTCCTACGGGTCTTAGTCCCCCACCTGCCCCCTGCCGAGCTCCACGGCTGGCTCCCCACTCCCCCCACACCCTGGCCAGATCCCTGGCCCCCTGCCAGGCTCCCCAGCCTGGCTCCCCGATCCCCTGCAGGACACCCGCCCCCCCGTCGATCCCCGGCCACAGCTCCCCAGCCCCCCGAACTCCGGCCGATCCCTGCCCCCTGGCCAGATCTCCGCCGACCCCCTGGCCGTGGCTCCCCACCCCTCCGCTGACCCCTGGCCTCGGTTCTCCAGGTCGTCGTCCCCTGTTGACCCCCGGCTCCCCACCCCCGAACACCCACTCAATTCCCCGCCTCCCCCAGGGCCCTCCCTAGCCCACTCCCCTGCCCCCAACTACCTACCTGCTGCTTTGGCTCCCGCACTGGCTGGCGCACATGTAGAACATGCATCAGCACAGCAGGTGGGAAATTTAAAACAGCAGTGGGTGGAGGGGGGACTGGGGGCCCCTAGCACAGCAGGGCCCAGAGCAGTTGCCTGCACTGCCCCCTCCCCCCCCACTAAGACTGCCTATGAATGAGTATAAACCTCCCTAGACCTATTTCAAGGCAATTCTAGCAAAAGCTAAGTTAGTGAATGACCAGAACCCAGTAGGGTTTTAACAAAACATCTGAGGCTGTATGCAACATAACCTTCCCTGAAAAATTAATTCAGATCGGTTTAAAGAGGACTGAATAAAATAAATTAGCATGCCATAAAAAAAATGCACCAAGATTTGGGGGCAGGGACAGCGGGGAGATGTCTGATGCGGTAACCTCGTGGTAAGTGTTAGGGCCAGCATTATATAATATCTAATTCAATATCATAGCATGGAAGTTAAATGGTAAATCTGTGAAACTCACAATGACACTAAATTGGGGGGGTTTCAAACATCAGTGAGGGCAGTAAAATGATACCAGGTAGCTGAAGAGATTAGAAGTACAGGCAGAAGACAGTGAGAACCAATGTTTTAAAAAAAATGCAATTAATGCATGTGAGGAAAAATAATCCCTAATTTAGCTATGCAATGGAAGGAATAAAGTGGAAAGCTGTTAATGCTGAGAACGCCCTTGGGGGAAACAATGGATCTGAGTTTTCAATGTTGTGTGGGAGCAAAAGAAGCCAAGGTTTCTTTGAACTGCGCAAGTGAGGCGCAAGGGAACAGAGAGGGAAATACCCCTCTATACTATGCAGATGTTATTGGCAGTTATTTCTGAGCATCACGCTACCAGAAAGAAAAACTAGAGGGAGTATTAGGAACAGCAACCAAACAGTTCAGGGGTATGGAAGGACTGAATTATGGCTTGATGGGGCAATGATGCTCTACTCTTCTTGGAAAGGTATAAATAGCTAACATGGAGAGGATTTGGGGTGGATAAGGAGGAATAAGAAGAAGCAATGAGACAGGAAATTAAGAAAGGGAACCTTTCGTCTTAATTGCAGGAAAATCTTCCCGGCAGTGAGATACCTCAAGCTGCAGACTCATCTCTCAAAGCAGGGGTCTGCCACCTGTGGCTCTTTGGATGCCCCCTCGTGGCTCCGGGACCGCCCCTGGCACCGGGAGACCCCGTGGGCAGCCCACGCCAGGCTCCATGTCCTCCTCCCCCTGCTCCCGGGGACCCTGCGGCAGGCACCTTGGCCCAGCTCCTAGCTCTCCCCAGCAGGAGGCTACACCCATTGTGGCTCTCAAAATATTTTGTTATTGAAGGAATTTTTTAAAATGGCTCTTATCTTTTGGGCTGCTGACCCCTGTCCAAAAGGAAGCAGGGCAATACCCAGCACTTGTCTTATTTAAAATTCATCTGGGAAAAGCACTTCTGTATCTGAGTCAGTGTATTGCCGTGAACAGTTCTGCCCCAGGAGGGAGAGGAACAGGATAGGATACCTTCCAATCTCCCATCCCACTTCTTCACTACCTCTGCAGTGCAGAACTAACTCGATTCTGGGTGTCAGCCCTGGAAAACGGCTGCTATGTTGGCAACCACTTTTACAAACCGAATGTTCCCCCATGTGAAGATTAAGAGTCTTGTTGAAAATTCAAGGGGAAAAGCAGTTTCCTAACACCGGATCAGCGTCAGGCACAGACCAGCCTTACATGCAGTAGGAGTGAATGACACAGGCCGGGGTCCACCTGGGTTCACTGGTGGCAGGGGTGGCATGCTTGGAGGAGAAGATCTGGACTGTATCTTGACTTCCACAGGCGAGCCAGGCATCACGGGCACCCTCTTCTCGCTGGCAACTGTTACGGGAGAACAGAGAGTTTAAAGCTCTGAGGTCAAAGAAAACACCCACCAAACCAAAGCACTTCCCTATACTTGGTGCTCGCCCAGGGGGCAGGAGGAGAGACAGCGTGACCCGCCCACCTGTCAATGCACAATTGGAAAGCACTCAGATACTGCAGTGATGAGGACGAGATGAGAACCTGAAGAGAACAGGTCCACTTCCCTGCAGCAAAAAACCAAGCCCAAGCATCTCCAAAGCCCAAGGCGCTAGTCAACCTGCCAGCTTATTAGGCAGAGAACGCGGATACTCATTGTTGCTGCTCTGAAGACAACGGCACGCAGTTCATTCATAAGTTGAGCAACATGAGATGACACAGTCCATGGCATTCCTCTCCACAATGTGCTGACCACTTTCTGCCCCTGTAACTGATGCCTGTCTCATCTGATTAGTTCCCTAATGAGTTGTGACCATGTTCTAGCATGCCCTTCGTAAAAATGTTGAAAGGTTTCCAGCACATCCATCTGGGCCCCGATGCAGGCAGGGGGAGCAAGGGAAGGAAGGAACTGACAGTTGTCTTTCACTTCTGTGTGTTGTATGCAGTGTGTGAGAACCCCAAGGGAGCCATCGCTGCAGACCACCTGCTTTTTCGGCGAGCCTGCCAAAGGCCTGGAGGACAGCTTAGCAGCGAGACGTGTTTCACCTTCAGCACTTGGCATAAGCTGGAATTCAGCACAGCCCACAAACAATGCGCAGAAATGGCTGACTGAAAAGTCTGGATTCTTTCTAGTGTAAACCAAAAAAACCTTCACAGAAAACCTCAGCTGCCTGGAGACTTTTATAACAGCTGAAACCGACTAATTGGCTCTGAGCAAAGGAAAAACCATTTTGGAACTCGGAAAGTGAGACAGCACATGGGGCATTCCCCTTGTCAGGGCGGAGGGCTGGGCAGTTTTTTGTTCATGACAGGCCTACCAAAGAGTTCAGAGGATGTTTATGTTAGAAAGGCACGACAGAAAATCAGCAAATTAATATTGCTGCCCTTTTCGATGGCGAAACCCAAATCTCACGTCTAGAAGCACCACAGAGCAAATCGGAGCCCGTTCTGCCATGTGCAGCATCGAGAGCCGTTAGCAAAAAGAAACTGATTTACTGGCAAGGATCTGAAAGGCAGAGAGGACCCAGCTGTGGGTGATCATTTAGAAAAATCAAATAATACTTCTTAACATGAGAATAGCCCTTGTCACCTTCAAAGCCTGAACCTTGGCAGAGGTAAGCAGCATTCTCATTTTTACAAGTAGAAAAACGAACAGAGGGAAGAGACCTTCCCAAAGCCCCGAAGGGACTTGGATTCCCAATCTGAATTAGAACACAGGACTGTGCCCAACCACACCGCTCTAGTTTGGAGACAGAAGCCACTGAGAGGGACTTAAATGGAACCATTGGAAAGAAAGTCAAGTGCTTAATCCACTCTAAGTGCTATATAAACCTCAAAACACTGTGTGATTATGTCATTTTGGCAAGTTCTCAATCAGCAACAAAGGACTCAGTCGTACCAGCGCTTAAACTTTGAGTGGAACAATCCCATTTAAAAAAAAAAAAAAACAACCTGACTGAACCGAGAAGTTTTTCACTGAATTATAATCACAAAACCTGCTGTTTCGCGATGGCACCAATCTGTTCTCCTCAGCAAAGGCGCTTGTTTGTGAAAGCGCAGAAGGAATAACCTGGTGCCAGCGCCCTTCTGCACCAAACTATTGCTCATGGCCTGAAATCTCCTGTGCAAGTGATAAGCACCTGCTTGTGGCTCGTGTCTTCTCCTTGTGGGAAATCGCCCTTAAGAGCAGAAAAACAACAAACGGACCTTGCACTCCTAACCATCTCCCCATCTGTGAGACTAGAGCGGCGACATTCTGGGAGAATAAAATTCCCCACCCTCAAACAATTAGGAAACTCTCCATTTCACTGCACTTGGAATTGCTCATCATTAAAAACAAATCTGCACTCCTGAAGTATTTATATGGCATCAGATTTGTGTGCTAAGTTTATTTAAAACCCGTTTCACACAGTAATTTTCTGTTCAAATCTGGGCTTCCCATCTACAAAGAAAGCCACTAGTTTAGTTGGGATGGTGGCCATATACTGTGAGTGTCTATTTGTAAGTGTTCATTCAGACTTTTACGTGAATTCATACTGAATATGTCTGTCCCTCTTGTGTGTTCACTTTCTGCAAATATCCGAGCAAACAAGTTTACTGACAGGAATGTTTGAAAATAAAACAGTGAATTAAACAAGCATTCCAAAATATTCACAGAGAACAAATTTTCAATTTGCAATCAGAAGTATTCACACCACAAACTTTCTAACAGCATGCTAACCCTAACCCGAACATGCTGACAAGTTGCATGGAACAGAAACACACCACGTGTCCTGTACTGTTCAGTGAAAAAAAACAGTTCTAAGTGCGAATATCCAACATTTAGAGACCACAGTCTGTGAGGTTCCCAAGGGCTGAAATACGTTTGCACAAATTATTTGAATAAATGCAAACAGTAAACTAACTAATGGAAATTATAATCCATTGGCAGATAAATGTAATTTCTTTTCTGTCTGTGCACTAACGAATGTTAATCACTGGAAATTATCCTCCCAGCTCTAGGATTTCAAAAGTCAGTATTCTCCATGGGTGTCACGAGTTAAGATCTATTTGCAAACTATTTCGCCTCCCACTTTTACCTCCAACAAGACAGCTCACATGCAAACAAATGCACGGCCTGCCCTATTTTCTTCATCCCCCTCTCTCCAACCGCACGTGGGGAACATGACATGGGACATCCGATTCTCACTAGACCGTGGAATAGAACCTCGACTGGGCACTCTCTTTCCAAACCATTTGCAGGACATATTAAACAGTCAAAACACTACCTGGGCACATTTTGAAAAATAAGCTTTTGTTTTGTTTTACAAAACCCAAACCCGAGCAGAAATATTGCCATTAACCACTATAACAAAAGCTCCAATGGAATTCCCACTCCTAACAATCCCACCCACTTGCAAAACACTGCACTGACGTATCCGAAAGGTAAAACTCCCAAGACACCAAGTGGCTGGTTTTCCTGGCTCACTGTTAGATTCCACAAGCTTTCCAGCCACCGACGGTGGTGTTTGTCACCCAGGTAACTTGAAGGACATATCTGTCTTCTAAATATTCTGATACCACGTATCCCTTTAATGGGGATATTTTAATGGTTTTACTCAGCCATACGCAGAGCAAAAAGAACTAAAATGGAGCACTGATGGGGACGGTCAGTTCCTCCCATCAAGGACAGAAGGAACATCGCACTTTCTTCTCCACACTGAACTGTTTAGGAAGGTTTCCTGTTTCATCAATGACAGGATTTTAATTCAGCCTCCAGCTCTCTCATCCTGTGGTGAGGGTTCAGAGGGTGTCCAAAATGTGTGCAAGTATTTGCCAGTCATCTGAAATCATGTCAAATAGAACCAAGCGCAATGTTAACTGCTCCAAGGCAGAAAGCAGGACATGAGCCCAGTTTAAGACGCACATCCAAATTATCAGGCTTTGTAGCTTCCTGACCTACAAGGGTCAAAGAAGCACCAAAGATAATGCTGGCAATCCAAACTCCTTCTTCCAAATCTGTGATTCTGCATGTGCTCCTTCAGTCTCCCTTTAAGAGGAGCAGATGCAGTTGATAGCTTGACGACTCAAGACGTCAGTTTAGTATCACTTCCTAAATTGGACATCTTAATCTGTTCTAGTTCAAACAGGCTTTCTTCCAAAATTCCAGACAAACTTCATTGCTAACTCCTGCTCCTCTACAAAGCTATGAAACTTGCTGTTCCATGGCTCGTGGGGGAACGTTAACTGAAATGGTTTGGTCTGACGGTGCTGATGGAATCTATTTTAGAAACATTTATGAAATCTGTGTTGCTGTTTTCCAAACACTGCCTGCAGGACAGACTGAACATGTTCATAGCGCACAGCTTTTGCCATCAAGCTGCCAAACATCACAATTTTACGATGACTTGTGCTGACTTTACATCTACAGATAGCAAATGTTGACTGGTTAATGAAGATGAACTGAACGAACAAGAAAATATTTCTGCCAGAGCCAAGATGAGAGGAAAACTATGCTGAACTGACCTGAAACTATCTGAAGTATTACCAGGGAACAAGATTCACTTAGTTCAAAAGAAGTCTGGCCACCAATATTCTGTTTTAATCTTCCGTTAGCAACTCCATCCTCTCAAACTTGATGGAGAAAAGCAATAGCAACGCCGTGGGATTGAAAACCAGATTTTACAATGATTAAATAAATACAGATTTCAACTGATTTTCATGTTACAAAGCAAATGCAGTAACGTTTTTTTCATTTGAATATGGGATAGCCTGGAGGTAGGAAGACGTTTGGTTTGGAGGTTCCTCTAAGGAAGTCCTTGTGTGGAAAAGGACAGATAATTTCAATGCATTCAGGAGCAGCGGGATGACTCTGTGCCCATTCTAGGAACTGCTGACCGAAAGCTAAACTGTATTACAACGTATGGCATTCCAGTAATTGGTTTGACTAGTTTGCTATTCTAGATTCATTCCATTTTATTTTGTTCCCTAATTGTGGCCTCAGGGCAGGTCTATCCTAGAAGCACTACACGGGTGCAGCTGTGTCTGGTGAAAACACTGTGTGCTAGAGGCGGAAGCTATGTCGAAGGGAGAATGTTTTTGCCAACGTAGCATCAGTGTGGACAGCACTTGGGTAGCTGTAACTTGTGCCATTCAGCGGAGTGTCTCTTTTACAAACTCAAGTAACGGAAGTTAGATTGACTTAAGCGGTAGTGTAGACCTCTCCTCTATAGAGCAGGCAAAGAGCAACCATTAAGAGTGGCATTCCTGATCAACTTCTCATTGAATGAGCACAGACTTAGCTCTAGGTGAGGACTGAGTCCTAGAATGATCAGTGTGTTGGTATCAGTTCTGGAGGAAACTGTCTGACCATCTTTGCCTTGACTCACACCTTAAAGAGGTTCTTCCTCTCACCTCTCCAGCACTTGCAAAAGTTGAGTATCAAACATTTCATGTTGTGTGCATAATATACACACTTTTTTCCAACTCAACAGTTTAAACACCAGCCAAGACAGGTTTTCATGATATTTACTTTCTTTAAATAAATCTTCCTGCTATTGCAAGAACAGGGTCATGACTTTTTAGAAAAGCTGGACATGATGCATAAGTCCACAAGGCTGGATGCAATGCATCTCAGGGGGCTGAGGGAATAGGCTGATGGGATTGCAGAGCTATGGGCCATTACCTTTGAAAATGCCTGGTGATCGGGGGAGCTCCTGGATGATTAGAAACAGGCAAATATAGTGTCCATCTTTAAAAAAAGGGAAGGAGGAGGATCTGGGGTCTACATTAACCATGGAGCAGGGCCTCAAGGAATCTATTTTCAAGCTCTTGGAGGAGAAGAAGGTAATTAGGAACAGTAAGCATAGATTCACAAAGGTGAAGTTAGGTAGGCCTGATCAAACTGATTGCCTTCTATGATGAGATGACTGGCTCTGCGGATGTGGGGAAAGCGGTGAATGTGACATACCTTGACTTTAGCAAATCTTTTCATATGGTCTCCTGTAGTATTTTTACCAGCAAGGTAAACAAAAATATGGATTTGGCTAAATGGGCTGTAAGACGGATAGAAAGATGATTAGGCTCAACAGGTAATGAACAACAAACAGCTCATAGACTCATTGGCTATGTCTACACTGGCAAGTTAGTTCGAATAAAGGAAGCTTAATTCGAACTAACTTAAGCCTTGGCCATACTAGGCTTTCATTAGTTCGAATTAAGGGCTTCCTTAATTCGAACTAATAAATTCGATTATACCTTTCGAACCAACCGTTAATTCGAACTAGTTAGTTCGAATTAAGTCAATGTGGCCATGTTAGTTTGAACTAACTGCTTAGTTCGAACTAACCGGCTCATTGAGCTTAATGCAACTGACTAATTCGAACTAAGCAAGTGCCAAGCATGGCACTTACTTAGTTCGAACTAAAATTCCTATGGGGCCATGCTAGTTTGAATTAAGTTATTTTGAACTAACTAAAATTAGTTCGAATTGGTTAGTTCAAATTAACTAATTCGAACTAACTTTGGTAAGTGTAGACATAGCCATAGACTCTAAGGCCAAAAGGGACCAGTATGATCATCTAGTCTGACCTCCTACACAACGCAGGCCACAAAACTTCACCTACCACTCCTGCAATAAGCCTCTAACCAATGACTGAGTTATTAAAGTCCTCAAATCACGATTTAAAGACTTTAAGATGCAGAGAATCCACCAGCAAGTGAGCCATTCCTAATGCTACAGAGGAAGACGAAAAAACCCCAGAGCCCAGGCCAATCTGCCCTTAGGGAAAATTCCTTCCCGACCCCAAATATGGCGATCAGTTAACCCTTGAGCATGTGGGCAAGTCTCACCAGCCAGTCACCCAAGAAACAATTCTCTGTAATAACTCAGAACCCACCATCCACCCTCCCTTCTTAGGCCACTGGCATATCCACCACCAGTAGTCAAAGATCAGTCAATTACCAAATGAGGCCATTCCATCACACCATCCCCTCCATAAATTCATCAAGCTCAGTTTTGAAGGCAGTTGTGTTTTTTGCTATTCCAGAACTTTACTCCTCTGATGGTTGGAAACCTGCGTCTAATTTCAAAACTAAATCTCCTGATGGACAGTTTATATCCATTTGTTCTTGTGTCCACATTGGTGCTGTACTCAAATAATTCCTCTCCCTCCCTGGTATTTATCCCTCTGATGTATTTATAGAGAGCAATCATACCTCCTCTCAACCTTCATTTGGTTAGGCTAAACAAGCCAAGCTCCTTAAGTCTCCTCTCATAGGGCAGGTTTTCCGTTCCGCAAATCATCCTCATTTCCCTTCTCTGCACCTGTTCCAGTTTGAATTCATCTTTTTTAAACATGGGGGACTAGAACTGCACACAATATTTCAGAAGAGGTCTCACCAGTGCCTTGTATGACGGCACTAACACCTCCCTCTGTCTACTTGAAATACCTCTCCTGATACATCCTAGGACCACATTAGCTTTTTTCACAGCGACATCACATTGGCGGCTCATAGTCATCCTATGATCAACCAGAACTCCCAGGTCCTTCTCCTCCATCCCCGCTAACTGATGTGTCCCCAACTCATAGGGAAAAAAATTGTTATTTGTCCCTAAATGCATCACCTTGCACTTCCCATTATTAAATGTCATCCTATTCCTAATACTCCAATTTACAAGGTCATCCAGATCTTTCTGTATGATATCCCGATCCTTCTCTGTATTGGCGATACCTCCCAACTTGGTGCCATCCACAAACTTAATTAGCACATTCCCACTTTTTGTGCCAAGGTCAGTAACAAAAAGTTTTAATAAGATCGGTTCCAAGACCGATACCTGAGGAACTCCACTAGTAACCTCTCTTCAGCTTGAGAGCTCACCCGTCAGCATGACTCGCTGTAGTCTCCCCTTTAACCAGTTCCTTGTCCACCTTACTATATTTGTATTAATCCCCATCTTCTGTAACTTAACTAATAATTGCCTATGTGGAACTGTATCAAATGCCTTGCTGTCTACCGCATTCCCCTTATCCAAAAAATCTGTTATCTTCTCAAAAAGGGAGATCAGGTCTGGCATGATCTACTTTTTGCAAAGCTCAATGTCTAGTTGTCAACCAATATCAAATAGTGTGTCCCTGGGCTGGTCCCGGGGCCAATTTTGGTCAACATCTTTATTAATGATCTGGATGATGGGGTGGATTGCACCCTCAGCAAGTTTTCAGATGACACTAAGCTGGGGGAGAGGTAGATACATTGGAGGATAGGGACAGGTACAGTAACCAAGACAAATTAGAGGACCGGGCCAAAAGAAATCTGAAAGGAAACAAAATGTAGGATAGGGCCATACAGGATTGCTCCTCGTTGTGCGTTATCTGGGTTTTAAAAGGTATGCACAAACCATTTCATAGTATCAAAGCTATTTGCCAGCAGTAACCTACCAGTGGTGGCAGTAGAAGAATAAATTTTGACCTTGGTACAGGAGCCAGAGCAGTGGACTATAACGAAGATATATGCTGCTGGGAAGAATGGAACAAAGGCTAATATGATCGATATATAAAAGGCAATTACATTTTCTATGAACCAGTACAAGATCATGAAGTTATCCCTGTATGTACATATATTTAATAGATTCACTGTCAAGAAAGCTAATTAAATTAAAGAAAAACATGCCTCAATCTAAATTTAGGCCTGGTCTGCACTGAAAAGTCAACCCAGCTATGTTGCACAGAGGTGTGAGAAATCCATACCTATGTGTGACTTAAGTCAACCTTGCAATAGACAGCATAGGCTGATGGAAAAATTCTTCCGTTGGCTTAGCTACCATCTCTTGGGGGAGGTGGCTTACCAATGCCGCATAAGTAGACACTCCCTCCTGTCCACATGGGTAGTGTCTACACTGACAAACTAAATGCAGCGCAGTTCCAGCTGCGCCAATGTAGCATTTCAAGTGTAGACAGACAAGTCCTGAATTTGAGGGTCTGATTTTCAGCCCACTTTGCCATTCGACTGATTAAAAGCCAAACACATTAGATGCAGCAAGGCAGGAAAGCAGCTGCAGGCAAAGTAAACGAACGTTCACAGGTTTGTTTATAGTCAGACCTACCATAAATCCAGATTTCCTCTTTAACCACTGTTCATCACCCTTGGAGTGATCAGTGTCAAAATTAAACCGAATCAGCAGGGTATTTGCCACCCAAGTGGATTTTAACATCTGTAAGGTGGTGATATTTTGGTTTTACATGACGCCTTCTAGAGTGAAGGATTCTGCACACATACCCACTGAAAAGGAGTCTCACGACTGGAAGGATGGGAGCAGCATATAACACAGCAGTAGGGACAGGGACATTTTAGCTGGGACCCTAGGACAAATCGCTCCTCAGACAATAAGTGCCCAGGGACTGTTGAGATCCTTACAGAGCAGACAGGACCATCTTTCATCCTAAAGAACCACCCTCTTGGAAGAAAAAAAAAAAGTGCACAGAATTCACGTTTAACTGCCACCTCAGTAATAAAGATTGAGATGATCCCACCGGATCATAAACCTGAACACATAAGACAACAGAGTCCTGTGGCACTTTTAAAGACTAACAGATTTATTAATCGCATGAGCTTTCGTGGGAGAAAATCCCACTTCGTCAGACGCTTTGAATAAATAAATATTTCAGATTCTGAAAATAAATATATCTTTTAAAAAAACAAATAACTAAAGGAGGTGAAGTGCCGCATCATTTATTCATGTAAACGTCTGTAAGTGGGGGTATCATTTATTCATGCATGTCTCAGTCCCTGTCCCTTTCTCTAGAAGTGGAGTGGAGAGAGCGCCTATTCATGGCCAGCCCACCTGCCCACATCATTTTTCCACCCCTGACATGCCTGCTGAACGAGGCCCACTGGGTAATGAACCAGGTTGCCTAAATATAGAAACCCCAGCTAGAAACAGGGTTCAAGCTGGGCACCTCCAGCACAGCCAAGGTCATCCCAGCCCCTGTGTCACAGATATCTATGTCTGACAAAGTGGAATTTTCTCCCACGAAAGCTCATGCGATTAATAAATCTGTTAGTCTTTAAAAGTGCCACAGGACTCTGTTGTCTTTCTACAATAGACTAACACGGCTACCCCTTTGGAATCTGAACACCTAAGGTCACAGTACTTCAAAGGGGTGGCTACAACCACTGAAGACATGCCTTCTGACTGCTTTGTGGTGTCTCAGTTTACCAGGACAGAACAAGAGATTTAAGATAAAGCAAAAAAAAAGTTAAGGATTTCAGAACTTTCAGTGTGCTGTAGACGGGTCCAGAAACGATGGTATTTTGCAGCAAATTAGAACGCTGTAGCGTCCCCCCTGGCTGGCCGTGCACCACATCCCAAGCAGACATACCCCTCCAGAGAACTGTGGTTCAGAAGAGGAAGATGGGCATGGGAAGGGAGTTACTACTTATACCCTTCTGGAACTTGTCAGCTCTGGGAGGGCATTTAATAGTAAGCTAGACCCTGCTGATTGAGGATGAGTTAGGATAATTAAATCAATACTGCTCTGAACCTGAGGGGCAGGCCAAGGGGCTTATAAAGATGCTCATTCCAGCCCAAACGATTCAATGATTAAAAGGACACATTGTCATTTCCTTATTTCCAGCTGATCCTGTTGATAATTTTAATGCAGCCTAAAAACAGCATCCGCGTAACTTGACCTGCTAATGTAAATAGGGTGGAGTGAAATATAGCTTGTCACCTTCCCGGCTTCAGCGAATGTGCTTATCTCCTCCAACTGCTCACCATCTGTTTTCAGTCTCCACAAAGCTAATATTTTTCACATTAGGAACTGAGAAATGGGAAGAATTATGTTTACATTTTATTTATAACATCTTTTCTTTGCTCTTTGAAGACATCTCTCTCCCTCCCTCCCTCCCCACACCTCCAGCCTCAAGCCATATTTAAAGAGCTTCCATCTTTGCTTTGAGATGCTCAGAGAGGAGCTAAAGGAATACAACACACTCGTGTTAATAGTCAGATTCTACCATCCTATTCAAATAGCCCAGCAACCTATCAGTCTGGGATCTGGGAGCGTCTCACAAGCTCAAATGAAAATCAGTTTGTCTGAAAAGAGTAAATCTTTTCTCTTGGCAATATAATTACATTAAAAGATGAGGAAGGAAGCAAGGATTAGAAACACAAAGCATTAATGAGAGCAGCATAAAGACAATAAATAAAAGTGGGGGGGAGGGAAGGTGAGGAACTGTATTTTATTACTAAATACCTAACTGGAGCAGGGATGGGGAAAGGAGAAGGAAAATGTCATAATTAAAACATGGAAGGTGAAGATTTTAGGTTTCCATATAAAGGGATTCCAGGAGAAATTAAAGGCTATGTCTACACTGGCAAGTTAGTTTGAATTAAGGAGGCTTAATTCGAAGTAACTGAAGCCATGGCTACACTAGGCTTTAGTTAGTTCGAATTAAGGGCTTCCTTAATTCGAACTAAGAAGTTCGAATAGGGTATTCGAACTAAAGGGTTAATTCGAACTAACTAGTTTGAATTAGCCAATGTGGCCATGTTCATTCGAACTAATTTCTTAGTTGGAACTAACCGGCCATTGAAATGAATGGGGATTGCTAAATCGAACTAAGCAAGCGCCATGAATGGCACTTGCTTAGTTCAAACTAACTTTTTCTAGTTTGAATTAAGCTAATTCAAACTAACTAAAATTAGTTCGAATTACTTAGTTCAAACTAACTAATTTGAACTAATTTTAGCAAGTGTAGACATAGCCAAAGTGTTTTCATAGGTTCTACGGCCAGAAAGGACCATGATGATCATCTAGCCTGATTCCTGCATAACACAGGCCAGAGAATCTCCCCAAAATAATTCCCCGAGCAGATCTTTCAGAAAAACCTCTAGTCATGGTTGAAAAATTGTTAGTGATGGAGAATCCACCATGAATGATGCTTGGTAAATTGTTCCAATGGTTAATTACCCTCATCATTAAAGCTTTATGCCTATTTCTGGTCTGGATGTGTCTAGCTTCTTTGCAAAGCTAGCAAACGTTACTAATCCAAGTTACAGTTATAAAAACTGATGTGCACAGAGGTTGAGTGCCTTGCCCAATGTCACACAATAAATCAGTGCCAATGTGGGTCAGCCCAGATCTACTCTTCTTTATACAAGGAGAGTTTTATAAGAGACCACTACAGGTGTTATTATGACGGGTATGTCTGAGGTTCCACCTGGATACTTCACTGAACCTGATCAATCCATTTTTGTATTGTTAAGTTTCAGTTTTACAAATCACCAAAGATTTTTATCCTGCAAGATGCTGTGGAAGTGGAGGGGACTCAGCACCCTACCTCAGTGCTTAGCGCCTTGTGGGACTAAGCCCCTAGAGTTTAGGATAGGCATTTTATAAATCAAAAATAATGCATGCATCTCTATTGCCATCGCCATCTCCCACACACAGCTGTTTCGCTTTCAAACTTAGTTATAAGAAATTGAAACAGCAGACTATGTTATCATTCACAACCAGTCAAGAAAGCAGTTAATAAGGAACATAAGTTTAGTAATTTCTTTCCTTGAAGGCTGATCTTTATCTGTTTTATCCTCCAATGATTGTATGAAAACCTATGAATGTGTTTGGCCGTATAAAGTTATCAGGGGCATTTGCTGCTTATTCCTCTTTTCTTGTCATGTATTGAACTGCCGCATTATCACTTCAGCTAGATCTTGCTTTCTTCCTGCATAAAGAGCAATACCAGTCGAGACACACAGCTGGCTTGAGATCACACACAGGCTGTGGCTCAGTCTTGGTTCCCGGACCCACATCAAGTTTAGTGCTCAGCAGATGAAACTGCTGCAAAAATGTGGTCCCCAATCTAACGACACACCTAGAATTCTGTAGCTGAGATCCAGATAATAAATACATCGCCAGCAGCAGATCATTTCTCTAATTTAATGTGCACAAAGGAATCTCTGACAACAGTGACTGATCTGCATCATTGAGGACCGATTCTCTAAACAGGTTTGCTTGGTATACAGTTTCTTTTTGCGTGCTCAACAGGCTTATTATGGACCTAGGCGGCAGAAAAGTTAATGGCTTTGACTTTCACCCAGAGTCCAACTAGGAAAATCTATTTAAGCAGTCTCAGCCGACCCCCGACTAGACAGTAAGAGCATGGCTGTGCATACTGACATAAGCTGGTCTGGGGTTTGAGCATGTTACAGCCATGCACCAGCTCTCAGTGGGACACAGCTGGGAGGGAATCATGGCAGAACAAAAGCCCGATCTTCATCCATTATATTAAATGGATGGGTATGTGCTGGGGGGGAGAAATTAACAGTGTGGCCTGAGAGGCAGGGGGTGGAAGAACTGAAAGGAGGCAGTTGACGAGATGGAAAGCAGATCAGATTTTAAATTGTTTTGCCTCCAAAATGCCAAACTGCTCTGGCAGCAGGCAGTTCACGGTCTCAGAGCCCCTTTATTGGCTTTTATTGGAGACACCAAATGAAGAGCTAGTCAGCAGCCACCATTTCGATCTTATAATACAAAGGGCAAGAGCTGCTTAGGCATAAATGGCCATAGGGAAGGGAGAACACACAGGGACCATTGTAAAATAAAGATGCAGGTTAGAAGAAAAATAATTTCCACCTGTTCTTCCGCTCCGCACTGCTTTCCACAGTAGAAGGATGAAGTGCCTAAGACGCCACAGGCATTCTGGAGCGAACCTGAAGTTGTGAGCAATGGGCTTGTTCTCTTAGCTGCACGGAGCTAAGACGGGACCACCACCGCACACATCTCCGGAGGAAATGAAGTGCCATTACTGCTGCCCCACTGTTACTGGAGGTTGGTTTCATAGAGTTTAACACATCTTCCAATTCCACATATTCAAAATGCAATCCATGAAGTGGGGGCACGGTAAACACAGCTGCTCTAAAAAATATACCTACTGTAACACCACTTACTGAGCCATGCAAAACCAAAGTTAGTGCAGTATTTCCCTCAGGGGTCCATCTTTCCTCTTTCTGAACTGCTGAAAGCAGCCAATAAACCTGTCTAGACTTTGTGCCTGGCATTCTGCAGTGACAGAATGATGAAATACTGCTGGGCCCCTTCTCCGGAGGAATTTGTTTCTCTCCACGAAAAGAGCCATCCCATCTCTATTATGATCCAGCTATCCAACAGGGAACCAGAACTTGAAAGGGCCAGACCTTGGATGGGCCAACCATGGTCAAGAGATGCAAAAGATCCTCGTGAATTAGGTTAAATAATTATAAACATTTTGGCACCTACTGGGTTGTTTACTATGCTACACAGGGGCATGAACTAAATGAAAATCCATTTCTAATGCACCATTAAGAGATATTTAATGCTCTGAAACATTTATTCATTAAGTTAACAGCATTTGGAATGAAAAATTACAGCCGTTAATTTTTATCCGATACCCAAAATATCATATCCAGAGAAAAAATAGTTCTAAAAAAATTTCCTCCTGCTTCGCTGCTCTCCAAATAGTCTTACTGCAATTTCAACTATTTGAGTGCAAAAATGATGGCTAGAACTAACCTTTCAGATGTGGACATCTGTCTCACATTTGCCTTACTGGCGAAAACATGAGGAAAATTAACAACTTCAAGTCCAAAGGAACCCAGACATAACAAGTAAAAATGGGATACAACCTCTGTGTCCGGTAGTGGCAAAAACTTAATATAAACATTCAAATTGTGACAATCACCCCAGTTATGTTATAACACACCTTCACTGTATGTGCCAATTTTAGAGAGGTGTGGAAGAAGCCAGATTAGCCCACTTTAAAAAAAAAAAAAAAAAAGTTGGCTTTAAGCAGTTAAGCTTCCAAATGGTCTGAAATTCTTCACTACACAATATAGCAAATATGTTCCTGCGACATGCAACGCTGCAAATGTGGAAACTCCTCCCTGAATTCCTTGGTGCGAAACAGGAAGATGGTGCGCAGGTGGTGCCATTCGGACACACTTTGGGAAAAGAATCCCTTTAAAACATTACCATCCAAGTCTGCCACAGATACTGGTACATGCCTTAAATCTCTGCCAGCACTAGAGTAGGGGCCAGATTTACAAGGATCTGCAGCACCTTTAGACAGCCTAAATACCGATATAAATCTCATGCTACTTTAAATACTATGTAGCATGGAAAAAATATCTGTTTCTTCAGGCTGCAATTCTGCAAGGTACTTGAGCACGTGAGTTGGACCCCTTGACTTCAGTGGGAAACCTGCTGGTTCTTCTATCAACTTCACATTATAAGTCACAACCACTCTGGATCTTTCACTGTTCTTTTTTGGGTTTGGAGGCACTAACTGAAAAGTGACTCTCTGTTTAGTAATTGTGTTTCTGAAACAAACAAAAAACAAAAGAAGGAAATATAGTCGTTTACTAGTTTTAAACCAGCATTCATCTTCAGCGACCCTTCCAGAGAACACACCACTCTGCTTGTTTGTTTCTAGGACTAACCAGGGAAGAGCTCAAGTGCATGGCAAATCATTTTTTAAAGTGACAGATTAAGAAGCTATGTCTGACTTTCTTTCAAATGTCCAATCATTGCAACTTTGTAAGATCTGGATTCAAATAAATTCCTACAAGGATTTCCTGAGGTGCTAGTAAAGACATTTAATTTGTTGTATCAAAAAGCTAAAGGTTAGAGGGAAGGACACACAGCTGTTTACTGCTTCTCGAAGAATTATGATTTCTGAGGGGGATTTTTTTGCCCTGCTTGCAGTTAAAGCTGCATGGTTGAAGGTGTATACAAAGCAATAACATTTGTTTCTGTTACAGGTAATTTTCTGTAGCAAAACTTAGCTTTGGTGCAGATATATGTGCAAGTGTATTGATGAAAGAAATTCTAGCTATGGGCAGTGTTTTCCCACCTTAGCAATGGTTTTTGGAGACAGTATCTAGTGTTGCTATTACTATCTGTGCTATGTTACCTATCATTTAAAACAGCTTCTGTACCAGACGACTGGATGATAGCTAACGTGACACCAGTTTTTAAAAAAAGACCCCAGAGGCTGTAGTGGAAAGTGAGAGCCTGAAACATAAGGCTAGTTTAACAAGCCAAATCGGTAACCTGAACTTGCAATTTTCTGGTGTTTAGGGGGTCTTTGGCCCAATCATTTTGCAAATCTGGCCACCAGTTTTTTCAGCTTACTGGTGCTAATGGTGGGTTTTTTTGCTTTTATGATTTGACCATTTGTGTAGCCAGCCCCATGGGGATTAAGTTATTCATTCCCCCCCCACCACCACACACACACACACACACAATAAGGCCTTGCCAAATACACATATTGAAGGAATTAATAATTATCCCCAGTTTTCTTCTTGTGCTGGTTCTAATTAAAATGTTTGTTACCTTAACAACACTTTTTTTTAAAAAAAAATCATTTGTGCTGAATTAGAAGGATACTATTTTACATTTGTACTGAACTGGAATTTACAAGCCCATCCCCAACTTGGATGCTGAAGCGGGGGCATCCCCGTGCGTTTAAAGTCATGGGTTTGTTTAGTTTGGCTACAAAAGTTAGATGGCATACTCCTGGAATTGTAAGCTGGTAAACTTAACTTCAGCACCAAGCAAATTGATTGAAGCTGTAGCAAACAACGGAATTATCAAACACAAACACACAAACGATTTGCTGGGGAAGAATCAATGTGGTTTTTTTAAAGGGAAATCATGCCTCACTAATCTACTAGAATTTTTTGAGGGATCAACAAGCATCAGTAAAGGGAACAGCATATTATCCAGCGGTCCTAGTCCCAACTAGCTTTGCAGTGGCAGAGAACATGTGGTGTTCTTAAAAGTCAGGAAAGGGGTCTGATCCAAAACCCAGTGAAGTTGGCAACTTTTCTTACCTCAATGAGATTTGAATCAGGCTCAGAGCGAAGATCAAAATGAAGATCACAAGAGAGGATGGGGGCTTGCGGGTGCAGAGCTGTGCATCTTTGTGTAGTCCACTAAAGTCAATGGGACTATCTGAGTTGAGGAGGCCAACCCTACTGTGAATCATATTGCAGAATCGGGGACATGATGCGGATGTTTCTTTTTAGTTTCTTAATTACATTGGCATGTTTGCAATTAAACACTATTTAGAAACTAGTGGGCATTCCTGGTGAGGCTACAGGCTTAAAGTAGCTCAGATTTCAAGTCTGAATTGCTAAAATATGTTTACTAGAGAATATTCCTAGAGGACACTAACTTTTGCACTGCTTTTCTGCCGTGTTTACTGTGCAGGAGACTTAGGGACTTAATCTGTGGATACGTATTTTTAAAAGGTAACAAACCAAGATCTAATAAGTGGTGCAATTAAAACCAAAGACAACACCCTGAAAAATCTCTAATGAACACTAGATTGGTAAACCAACTTGGAACACTTTCTTTTTGCAGTCTCATCCACCTTTCAGATTTTTTTCCCCCATCTTTATCCAACAAGTTCACTGAGAAGTGGCTTTTACAAGCATTTCTGCATTCTGTTACCATTGACTGAGGGGAAGAGAATTGACCACTGCATGATACAATCATTGCTACATCACTTACCAAAAGACACGCCCATCTTCCTCCTTGCAGAGGAGCTGCAAAAAGCAAGGGCGAACATCTGCAGGTCAACCTCTTCCTGGACTTTTCCATGGAAGCAAAATCCTTTTTACAAATACCTTACCCAGCTAACTCCACCTGGCTCTGTCACAAGTAGGAAACATCTCCCACATTTGTCAAATGAATTTTCACCTGGCACTGTGGATTTCTCTCTGTTGTGTCTGACTCAAAAGCTGTTCCCCTGGGGGCTGCAGAATGTAATGATTAGCTGTTCTGAGCTATCAGACACCGGCCAGCTATTGTTTTATTCCCTAGTTCTTGAATTTGGCAGGAAAAAGAGGCTGTGAGGAATGGAAGGAATTTTTCCAGCCACAGTGTCCATTCTCAGCTTTAGTTTTTAGAAGAACTGATGTAGACTAGAAAGAAAGTCCCCCACCAGGCGAACTCTGTTCCAGTTCTGAACAGAGCGCGTCAGCTCTTTGCTACAGGGACACTGTTCTGCACCTGGGTTCCCGGCTGATTGTGACCTCATCCCAACCTCTGGAGGGCAGCTGTACATCTCAAGGAGCAGAGGCTTCCCTCATGTAACCTTCTTATCTCCACCAGAAGGCCCTCGCAGTGATGGAGTACGGTCAGGGAGGAGGAATGATACATCTCCGTGGCATCTTTCTTGAAGAGAGAAGATGCAGAGAGGGGAACCTGGAGAGAGAGAAGCTGCACAGACCAGCTCCAGCATGACCCGGCTTTGCTCAATCCTGCTGCATGGGAAGAGTGATCCAGCCTGAGCTGTAGACACCAGGAAAGCAACCTGAGGCCCAGACTGCCTGGGGACCTGAGGGATGGGACCCCACATGAGGCACCTATTTCTAACATTCTGGAGCCACCCGTTCCCATACTGCACACGTGGTACAGCTAGCGAGCAGGGCTCTGTGCGTGTGCCTCAGAACATGTTACACATGCTCCTTTCAAAAACTTTATTTTACTGTTCTCAGAAATGAAATTTAAAATGAAGCCAGTGGAGGCTAGGGATGCGGGTGGAAGTCTTGACAGCTGGCTCCTATGCCTGGTCCCAACATTGCCGTGCAAACCCACTGTGTGACTTTGTGCAGGTCAACACACTTGTGGAACAGCGTTAATAAGGGACTATTTCAAGGATGTGCATAAAAGAAGCCTAATTCTTCAACGTTCATACAGCATTTGGAGATATTCCCAGGGGCTCTCCCGAAGAATGCCCTGCACTTCTAGCCCCGTATATTCAACTCTAAGGACCCTTACCTGAAACACCCATCTGACCTCAGCTGTGTTCACGTCACACAGAGATGATTCCCACATAAGGCTTTATACATTACGGTGCCTATTCTGAATGGCTTTCAACAGGTGCAGGAGCCGGCCAGCCATCAGGTACACCCAGCTGCTGACACAATAGGCCACTGTTCTGCACAAGCTGTGCCTTGCAGGGGGGCCCCAAGGAAAGCATTTTGCCATAAAGCACTCAGAGGTCACCATGGTGTGCAAGGGCCACATCGGAGAGCAACACACTGGATACAGAGAGACTTTTTTGGCCCTGATGCTCCCTGTAAGAATCTAGAAGTGGCTGGGGAGTTCAGGAGCAAATCCACATCACTAGCTTCCATTGCAAAAAGTGGACCAGGCACCCGACCTCCGTATCACAAGCGTGAGGTGATCCTTCGTAACCTGTCTGTTTTGCCATAGCTAGTTTTTTCCCTCTCCCAGGCTTAGTCCTTGATCCATGCAAGTTGGATGAAGGACAATCTAGAGCTGCATGGGTGGTCTTAAAGAAAACTAACAACAAAAGAATGACCAAGACAAAAAAAAAAGACATCTCTACTTCTAGGGGTCCACAGGACAGAAAATTAATATTCTTTGAAGCTTTCTCAGTCGAAGGCAGAGCCTATTTCCCTGAATATAGGATGAAGACTGCTGGTGCGGGTCACCCAGAGCTGTAACTGCAGATCTTCAAGATGTGTGTCCCTATCGATAATCCACTTTGATAGATTTTCATTAGCAGCGTCCATTCAAGCTCATGCATGCATTGTTGATGTCCTCCTGCCCCTTGCTGGTGTTATATCAAGTTACGTGGGTGAATCACCATCATTTCCTTCTCCACAACGGAGTCTCAGAAGAGAACTCCAAAGCAGAGCGGGAGGATGGATAGCGGAGCGCCCATTGTGACACATATCTCGAAGAACTACACTTACTGCACAGGGTGACTAACCTCTCTTTCTTCTTCAAGTACCCTACCTCCGGGTGCTCCTCTTTAGGGGTCTCCCAACAGTCTCCCTAATGGGAGGAGGAAAGAACTGCACTGCCAATCACGGTATCAGATCTGGAGTCGTCATCTAAAGCAGTGGTTCCCAACCTTCTCCTTTATGTGCATCACTACATTGTCATCAAAAGGGTTTGCAGACCACCACATAAGCCAGACAATTTAAACATTTTTTAACATAGACTATGGCTGATGGGAGTCAAATTTGTATAATACGGGCTATTCAAAATGCAGCTATTTCTAATAATTTATGATGCTCACTCACAAACATATGGCACTTATCACAGTACCTTTACTGCAGTGGGCCGACGAGTGGGAAAAGGATCACACTTACCTAATGAGAAGGCTGATGTTTCACAAATGTCCAGAGAACGTTATATTACCCAAGGATGTTTGTGAAGCAAATTACATTGTGAATAATAATGTAACATTGAATATGATACATAAGAGGTACACGGGATTATATTATTATTATTGCATTATCTCCCCACCACACCCACAGACCACCTGCAGTACCCTCACGGACCACCAGTGGTCCATGGACCTTGGGAGCCATTGATCTAAAGCATAGTGTCTGGAGAAGGTGTGCACCAAAGCCCATGTAGTAATTCTGCAAATCTCAGCAGCTAGGATATTTTAAGCAGAGCCACAGATGCAGATTGTGACCTCATCGAGTGAGCTGACATGTCAGCAGCAGGGAATGTGGACTGTGGTGTAACAAGTTGTAATATATCCAGAAATCCATTTTGATAGCCTCTGGGGAGAAAAAGCAGAGCCTTTTGATCAGTCTGCAAATGGAACAAACAAGCAGTCAAAGGGATTTACGAAATGGTTTAATCCCATGTCGAGAGAAGGATAAGATAACACCCTTCTGACATCTAGAGCTTGGAGAGCTGTCTGAATGTTGGACTTGTTTGGTTTCAAAAAGAAAATGGGCAGGTAAATGTGATTCAGATGAAACTGAGAAGACCCTTTAGAAAGGAACTGGGGATGTGGACATAAGAAAACCTTACCCTTGTAGAAAATTGGGAAAGGAGGATCTGCCAATATAGTGCCAATCTCTCCAACTCTGCAGGCTGAGCTAATAGGCACTCGAAGGCTCTTGTTCATAGCTGAATTTGATAAGGAACAGGTCATCAACAGTTCAAAATGGAGTTTTCATGTGACTTTTAAGAACTCGATTAATATCCCAAACGGGAAGGGACTTTCTCCAGTGGAAAGAGATTTCTCAGGCCTCTCATGAACCTTGCAGTTGCAGCAAACAAGGAGAACCCTCAAAAGAGATGTGAAAAGTTGTTAGAACTGCCAGATGAACCTTGAGAGAATTAAGTGACAGGACAACTCTGTTTTCTTTAGATAAACCGGGTATGCCAGAATGAGCGGAAGAAGGGCAGATTATGGGGCAGTGTCCTGGAATTCACACCAGTGACTAATTCTGGGAGAATCTTTCCGACTATTTAATAATACGAGCCATTCCTCTATGAAACATGACAACTGTAGACCTGAGAACCACCAAGGAGCCATGCCTTGAGGTGGAGATTGCTTAAATTGGGATGTACCAATTGACCAGGATCCTGAGAGAGGAGCTGAGAAGTAACTGAGAGATTTATTGGCAGACAGAGAGCTAGGTACAACAGGTGAGGAAACCAAGTTTCCCTCAACCATTTTGGAGCTATTAGAATGATTCTGGTCCTGTCCGGTATGGTTTTGTTCATCACCCTGAGAATCAGAAGCGTTGGAGGAAAAATATAAAACAGATTCCCTGTCCAAGGATGGAGGAAGGTGTCCGCAGGAAACTGGGACCTAAACTGCCCCTTGAACAAAACAGGTGGCATTTTTTGTTCGTAGATGTTGCAGAGAGCTCCACTTCTGGGAATCTGAAATCTGAAAAATGCTGACCAGGACCTGGGGATTCAATTCCCATGTATAGACTTGGAAAAAATATCTGCTGAGAGCATTGGCCATAGAACATTTTGTCTGCCCAGAAGATACATTGCTGAGATTCCTATGCAATGTTTTATGCACCAGTTCCATAACGTTATCACTTCGATGCCAAGTCTCATAACTGCTGCTTACCTGATATTCACTAACATCCCTAGATGGGAAATGGGGGAATTATCGAGAGGCCACCACTGGATGCTTTAAATTCATTTAGTGCTGCATGAGAATGCAAAATGAACGTGGCAGGCCAGAGAATATACTCTAGTGTATCTTAACTCGTGTTAAGCTGCTATGGTAGCTTCATGAACATCATTTGCTAACATGATGAATAGCACTGGTCACTAGACTGGTTTTTAAAAACTCCATGTGCCTTGTCTACAATGCAACATAAACAGATGCCACCCAGCTCAGAAGTCACCAGTTTGGTATTCTGCCCTTAAACACACCAGCCCCAACCAATCCCCAAGGGCCAGCAAAGGAAAGATCTGGTTTTAGCTTTAGAGAAATTAGATTTGTACATGAGGCAATACCTAAAAGGCAAAAAAGAGACCCTTAAGAAAAACAGATTAATATGCACATGAATTATGCTGACTGCTGGTGCTTCGGATATTCAGAGCGAGTCTACACTGGAGATTGACATACTCTAGATTTTGTTTTTCATGCACTATATGTGTATTTTAAAAGACTGCGCCTAAGCCATGCACACAGGCAGTATTTCACCCCATCCATCACCACTAAACACTGTGAGGGGTAACCAGCCAAAATTAGTTTTTCTCACAACACACTTGAGATTGGCTTAAGGTATTACTTTCCAAAAGGAACTGGAATAGATTCTAACCACTTGATTCTACTTCTTTTACCCCAAAGACCCACCCTAGCTCAGTATGAACATGCCACAGGTTCTGTTCCTCCTTGTGTCTATCAACAAAGGTACATATTACTTTCCAGGGAGTTTTAGCTGCCCAAAGTTACTGAATGGGTTGGGACTGCACAAGTGCCATTGAGGGCATAAATCAGAAGACTACAGGCTGGTTCAGGTGTCTCTGAAGAGAGAGTTTCGCCTGCAGCACCTCTGTTACTGGTGATGGTGTGCAAAATGGAGATAACCCAGTGCAACTCTCAAAACCCAGACTACACCAGCAAATCTTGTCAACTGAAGATACTTGATCTAGAAACCACTGAGATAACGCAGCACCTCATGGTGCTATTTTCAGCAACACTCTTCAGAGGAGAGCCACATTTCAAGCACACTGCAACACAATGTATTATGCACTTTGAGGTGGTGACTTTTTGGGGACTCAAAGCATGGATTTTGATTCTAGAAGCTTTGATGCTGGAGCACAAATTGTGAGCGTGAGGTGTGGAGGACGGCAAAAGATTCATATTAGTTCGAACTATCAAAACTATGCCACGTGCAATGATTTTATACCAAACAGACTCAAGTAAGGTATGACAGTATTGTTAATTTATACACTCGCAAAACCAGTGAGAATTCACCACAAACTCCATTCAAGCCCAACAAATACAGTAAGGGACTAGAGGCTCATTTTCTAAGCCAGACTCTAACTCAAAAATGGACACCCTGGACACTGTCTCAATTCTAAACACTTTCAGTCCTTTGTGCCTCTTACTGATTTAAGGATTACTTCCCTCCCCTCTTTTCCATTCCCTTAAATGCAAAGTTCTAGTAGAAAAATAGCTGCATGATTTCCTCCCTCCTTCCCCTTCATTACTTGTTAATCTTGCTCTTCAGAAGTCATGTGAAAATTCTTTCCATGTGCAGTCTTTGATAATAGCTTTTCACAATACATTAAAAAAAAGCCCGATGTTACTATTTCCCGATCCACACACTTCCCCCTGAAGAGGTGATGCTATTTTACTAATTATCATCATCAGTAATTTTTAGAAAACAGAAATGCTGCTCCAACTGTCTCACCCCAAGGACCTGAGACCAGGAATTTTTTTATATGGGAGCAAAACTCAATGACTGTGGTAGAGTCTCTGTGAGAAAGAGATGCATTAGCTATAACTGGATAGTTTGTGGAAAGATACATTAGTTATAACTGGCGAAAGACAGAGGAGGTTGCTAAAGGCACATAAGATTAAGAAGCAATACAGCAGAAGAATCAGAAGGTTATACCAATAGCAGGGAGAAGGTCAATGAAATGATCTTCGTCTCATATGCTGCTGAAAAGAACATGCGGGTTTCAGAGCTGTGCCATCAGGTAAAGCAGCTTCTTTCGAAAACGAAAGGGTGAATAATTCGGTAGACTCCTTCCACATCACAGGCGCTTTGAGTAAACACCATATGGTCTGACAATTTAATTAGGGAGAAGAAACCTCTCAAATTTAGGATTTGACTTTGTAAGTTTAATACAACTCTGAAGAAAGTTGCTGGGGATATATGAAAGGTCACCTTACCAGCCACACACATTTCAGATACATTTTCTAACCTTCAGCTTGTCTGCACAGATCAAACCCTCCTCTGGCAGAGCATCTACTACTGTCAAATTCCTAAGAAGCGCCCCATTTTGAGTATCTAAATGTTTGGCCTGCATTCATGCCTTCCAGAGACAGAGACACCTGTACTGGACAGCCTTGGAGGCCTTAGATTGGACAGCAAATCCAAAATGAATCCAAGGAAGCATTTGTGATGAACAAAGCTCTCAGAGATGTCTTCTGGGGGGGTCAATTTCCATTTCTTATCCTTTCGAGGAATTCCTCTGTTGCGCTCATCTGCTGATGCTAGGATGGCCCTGGAGAAGCAGGTACTTGTGATAAGTGCCCTAGGGCAGAGGTCCTCAAACTGCAGGATGGGGCCCCTCAAGGCATCACAGGCGGTTAGCCCCCACACGTGCCGTCCATGGCTGCCTGCCAGAACCCTACAGAGATGCGTGGTCGGAGAGCAGCGGCTGCTGACCATGAGTTATGAAGCCAGCGCTGCTCCCAGCAGCAGGGCAGAAGTAAGGCGGCATGGGGAGGAGTTGTCACTTTTGGGGGCGGGGGAGGGAGGGGTCATCACAGCCTGAAATATTTTCAAAGGGGGCCGAGAAAAAGAAATTTGAGAACCCCTCCTTTAGGGGCTGACACTGAGGCCACACGATGTCAAAGAGATAATTCTAGTCTCTCCTCTTGGTTCCTTCAGCAGAAATTGCCCCTTCCACATGGATCACTGTAGCCTTCATCAGGGATACAGCTACAGCACGCTGTACTCCTTGGATTTGGAAAGAAATTACTTGTGGTGACTTGACCAGCTCTACCATTCTGTTCTGGATCTTCTGCCAGTGATCCCAAGCACACATAAGAACTTCTTGTGCCGCACCTCTAACCATGGGGCTGAGGGCGATAGTCTATTCAGAACTCCCTCCTGATCAGCTCTGGGCAGCTTTCCCATCTCTTGAGAGGAGAAGATGGAGGCTTACGAAGCCCTGTGATCTTTCCTCGCACAATCCTTGGAGTTTTTGACTTGTGTTAACGGGAGGCGTCCTGGACTATTTGTTTGCTTTACAGGTGCTACATTGATTCCAATCCCAGTGTTCATTTTAGGGGCTCTACGGCAAACAGTTCAGTTTTTGGAGACTGCTGGCTGGTTTCCTCCCACGTGGGACTATTGAAGTGGTTTGGTGGAGGCCTACAGGGGAAGGTGGAGGAGCAGTAGCAAGTTGCAACAGCTGGAAATAAGGGGACACCCAAAAGAAAGAGACAGCATCCTCTTTAGATCCTGGGGAGTGGCTAGCTCACTGTAAGGGGGAGAGAGGCTGAGAATTTTAGCCAAGGTGGAAGAGCTGTAGCAGCCCAATTACCCTTGGAGGGAGACCTGACACCCTACGGGAAGACGAATTGAGGCTGCCTCCTGCAAAGCCCACTAGAGAAAGTAAAGGCCCCAGCTGGGAACTGCCTAGCAACTCTCTCCCATTGCAGCTGCTATTACACTGCAGCTCCTAAGTCTCCTGAGAAGAGCTCAGGAACAGAAAACATCTGAGCTGGACGGCTGCTCCCGCAGCTAGAAACTGGTCTGCCTGAACACCTGCTGGGGGGTTGGACTTGTTCCTCTGAAAGTGCCACAGGGAGATCCGCCTGGCCCAGCCCTGCATGCCAGAGTGGTTCCATCTCAACTTGCCCATCCCTCTTCCCTTGCTTCTCGCTCTGACAGGAAGGCTGGGGAAGGAAAGAACAGCCACGCTGCCACAGAACGCTCAGCTTCCATTGAGTCTGGTTCCCGTGCCAAAATCTCTTAGCGGGCCAAGCCGAGAATAACGTTAATTTAGCTTTAAAAGACCAGGACAATTGGTTGGAAGACGTTGTCCAAATGGAGGCCTCCAATCTGCTGCTGGGGCTTCTTTGGAGGGGTGGGGTCTTTAGCCTCTGCACCTCAAAGATCTGACCTCCCTCCAAGTGCTGTGCAGAAGGATAACCAGTGTAGAGTCAGACTGCTGGACACCAGTGGCGAGTAAAAGCATGAATCCCAACACCCCTAACTCTTCATAGCATTTTATAGTAGAGGGAAACACAGCAGCTGGTTAGTTTTCCCAGGTCACAAGCAGTGTCAGCAATAAAACAGAGATGTCCCAGCCCCCAATCAGCAATTATCCCACTCTGTTATCTTAATCTAGCAGCAGAATACAGGTCCATTGCACAAATTGCCCCTGTTTCATAAGCGGTCACCTAAATTGCATCCTGCGCATTTAGGGGCACGCAGGTAAGTGGCAGCTAAGTGCCACTGTGTGTGTGTGAAAATGCAGGGTTTATATGTACAATTTAGAATGAAAACTGGTCTCATAATATGTAATGGCTGGGGTTTACATGAGCCCACCGGGCTTCTTCCTTCAGTCGGCAGCACATGGAAAGTGCGGCTGCTGGCGCCAATCAGTGACTGGCGTCCATCTTCCCCACAGCAGCCGGCCACCCAAGACGCAGGGGTTTGTGTATGACAGCTCCACCGCGTAACTGCTCTGGAGAACACAGCAAGTGAAATGAATTGGTCTCCCAGAAATGGCCTCTTCAGAACCCAGTGAATTACAATGCCACAGTACAAGTGGATATATTTCCATCTGGAAAACAATGGTAAGTGTACTGGAAATCTTGCATTATCTTTTCATCCTGTTCTCTATGAATGTTGTTTCCTAATCCTCATTTGCAAGTATGAAAATTGCTTTGTCCCGCATAGAATTAAAGCACTACAGAAATGGCCATCGTAACCTAGACTGACATGCTCTAATTTCCTTAAAGCCCTTCAAAGTTTGGTTATACTCTGAAAAGTGACAATGTAAACCAAAAAAATTACCCTTATTCCATACATCTGCTCCCTCGCTGTTTTACTGGCTGACTCTGGTGATAACAAAGGTTTTTATTTGTTCTGAGTCAACACAGCTATGAGAGGGACAGTGAGAGAGTTTGAGTCTAATACTGCTCAAGCATCATAACAAATGGGATAGATGCACATCAGGGTTGCCCAGGTGTAACAGAACAAGGCTAGACAGAATGCAACTTGGTTTCAAGATCCTAGAGGATGAGGTGCAGGGCTGACAAATTTTTCCCCCCGTTTATGATTTAAGCACATTTAACCTGAAGTCACAAGAAGAAACAAAGAGCCCTAAAATGCTATTTTTTAAATAGTAAAATGTCACATGAAATTGTTTAGATTTAAAACAAAACAAAAACCACATCTCAAGTATGGTGTGTTTTGAGGTTATGTTACAAAATAAGGAACGCTCCGCTCCTAAAAACCATCATCCACTTTTTCTAAATGCCTCCACGGCTCCGCCCTTCATCTGTCTAAGTCTATGAAATTAACAATCACTTTGTAAAAACAGTGGTGTCCATTCCCTTGTGGCTCACTGAGTTGCAATTTGCTCATCTGGTTTATAGGTGTGGTACAACAGGATGTAAAAGATGATGGCTAAATAGTTTCCATTAAAGATCATCCAAAGACTAGCAGAATTTTCCTTCTAACAAGACGCCTCATCTCTGGCCATTTCAAAGATTTAATTTCCTACCCATCGGCCCATGGTTATTTTACATTTACAGGGCAGGAGAGGGAGGAAGGAATACAACAAGGGGGAGAGAATGTAATTAGCTTTGCTTGTAAAATGTTCCTCACTGTTGTAAAACTGACTGGGATGTGGAGCCCATTGTAGGGTCTAATAGATTTCAGAGTATTGTTCTTTGTGAGTAATATTGGGGGGGGGGAAATCAGTAAGTGGATACTACTTTTTACCGCAACCCCATATGGAAGTAATCAAGCGCAAGGGTGGCAGCTGGGGCCAATAAGAGTCACCTGCAGTTGAGGGACATGGGGGTTTTGGATGGGTTTTTAATGCTAATTTTCCTCAGAAACAATGAGCTAGAAAGAGCAGAGTAACAGACGAGGCTGGATGAATAGAGACCAGCACGAACAATAGCTGCACCTGGTGTTAAGAGCAAAGGAACAGAACCGGCACGCGTCAACAGCACAGGGCACATCTGTTACCCTCACAATAACCATCCCCCTGCTCCTCCAGAACGGCAAGTAAGACATTCACAGCTCGCAGCACAGCAACAGGTTTGAGTTCTTTCAAAGCAGCAGCCAGGGCTTCCTTTCCCTCCTCGTTTAGATGTAGTTCAGTGACAGACAGCTGTCAATGCAGCAGATCTCCTTGGCACGGATAGCTATTTAAGTTCCGTGGTCAGACTGGAAGAAAGTCATACGATTTGTGGGCGACTCGCCATGCAGCTTTCACAGCATTGAAGAAGAACAGAGGACGCATAAGAGTTCCAGCGCTAACCAAGTTCTGTCCAAAAACCGGGTTCTCCCATCTGGTCATGAATTGCTAGCTAAACACAGCCACTCCCAAGAAAGGAGGAAATGCTGGATCTGAGCAGGGGATAGGGACAATTAAACTCACTATGCATCGCTCTGAAAATTCGGGGTAGCTTTTAAATGCCACTGCCTACTGCTGTTAATAAACTATGTCAATTACTTTGTTTGTAAGGTATTATAGGACTACGCATTCATACTCTTAATACTGAGTAGATGGTGCCAGTTTTACACACATGGAAATCCAGTTTCTGGGAGAAAGTCTGCATCTACAGATCTGACGAAGTTCGCAGGGCCCTCCTTCAGGCCCAAAGAAATGATATGCCCCTGGTCACACAGAAAATCTGTAGCAAATCCAGGAATAAAACGCAAGTCTGACACCTCGGTTCCATACTTTAAGTACAAGCCCTTCACTCCTCTGTACTTCAAGGCCCCCGCTATCACACATAGGCAGAAATAAGGGTATCTTCTGATCCACTTCAGAAGCCATCGCTAAATCTTTATGCAAATGAAGTAAGTAACAGAACATCTCAGAAGTAAAGCTGAAATAGCCTTTATGAAGGGAACAATTCCCAGTTACCATTGTCAAGGTCTTAGTAAACCACAATTTTATACCTAATCTTTGAAAAACAATGGGGTATGTAAATATTAGCTAGACATTAGGTTCGGTTCAAGGGAAGTTTACGATCTTACCTAGAGCCAGTACAGAAAAGTCAGGTGACACTTTAAGTGACTCTCTCCGATTCAAATTTAAAATCACAATGTTATTTAATACTGCCCTTAAGCCTTTAAACAAATATCTCCCTCCACACATTTTGCCCAAGTCCTTTCATATTCTGTTGCACTATAACAGGGGCTGTATCTGGGTATCAATTAAATTAGAGATTCTTTCTCCAAATCATAAAAAAGCTAGAAATGGAAAATCCAACAAGCCATTTAGTCCTCCCCATAACAAAACAAGGTTGTCAGCCATGGTATTTTCTACTAAGAGTGACTAAACATGGCTTTGGGAGTTTCCTTGTTTACAAACCAATTATTACAAAAAAACCCAACAACCCACTGCAGACTCAACCTGGAATCCAAATGTCAAGCACTTCTTGTGCATTATCATCAGAACTAAAAATTTCTGCAAGCCAAATTCTGCCTCAGTGACATGCATGCAATCCCTGGGTGTTCAAGTCAGTTTGGCAAAGGTGTAACCAACTGGGATTTGGTCATCAATTATTCTGATAAGGCACTAGAAGAAATCGAATCCAGATCTTTTAGGGAAAATGCACTGCAATTGGACAGCCGCACCTGGTCCATCCAATTGCCTGGGGCTCACAGGGGTCAGTTTAAGGGACTGTTTAACTGTGTTGCAGACATTCAGCCTTAGCTTGAGCTCCGGGATCCTCGCCCATCTCAGTGTCTTGGAGCATGGGTGCCAATCCGAGCATTTATCAAAGAAGAGCCCTTCAGCCCAAGCCAGCTGGCACAGACCACCCTGGGTTTTAACAGAAGTGTCGGCAGGCCCTCAGTGATGCTGGCTCTGGAGAACTCTGAGAAATGAACCCCAGTAAAAATCAGAGCCCAATCCAAATCGATGGGGCTGTTCACTGACCTCAGTGGGCACGGCTCAGGCCCTCAGTGCTATTAGCAGAAGCAACTCCAACACGCTAAGCAGGAGTGTGGAGTAAGAAGACATCACTTTTCCACGATCACTACTCAGAGCAAAACCGCCCGTGGATTGGGCCTTTCACATGATGGTGTTTCCATCATCCCCCCCTTTGGAAGACTAATCCAGTCTAGGAATACTCCTCAGATTAGGAATTTACCCAGTAGTCTATTTACGTTTCTCTGTGCTCTAATTAATCTCTCACTCTTAGCAATACCCAACCAGCCTTCTTCCCCTTCCCTGCTTCCATCCTTCTAACAGTCTGTGCTGGTTCCTATATTTCTCTCACTTATCATTCAGTCATGTGACACATGCTTCATTCTCCTAACCTTCTTCCTCCGTCAGCCCCTCAAACCGCTTCATTCTGCATCATCTCACCAATTTGCTGATGTCTTTCTAGCGCACAGGTGCTCCGGAAAAACAGAGTTAGCTCCACTGATTCTAGCCAGACTTTAAACTCGAAAGCTTCTCACTGACCAAGAGAAGTTGGTCCAGTAAAAGATATTGCCTCACCCACCTCGTCTCTTTAATCTCCTGGAGCCGACACAGATTCCAAAACAACGAATTGTGAGTTCGTGTAGCAGAATCCACCCTTAATGGTGGTTTCCACCAAAAAATATCGAGGTGTGTGGCAGACTGAGGTCCTAACGGCCTAATTAAAAAATCCTGAACTTTCGCTTCTATTGAAGCGCTGAACAGTTTGACCTGATCTTAATTTATCCATATGCTGTCCCATTCTTATACATCTGTAATGATTATCCATATAATATTGGACAACATATAGGTGTAAAAAATATATATAGCTAGATGTTCTCTCTCTGGTCTAAGCATTTTCCCTTCAAACATTCCCTGAACATCCTACAGTGTTTTTCTAATTTCTTCTCCTCTTCCTCAGGACTTGTTAGTCTTCTGATGAAGTCAAACATGAATTTAGCAGGCTACTTGTTTAAAACAAAGACTAACAGCCCAATTGTGCAGTCCTAACGAGGGCAAAACTCCTGGCTACTGAACTGGAAGTTTGCTTGCATTGTGACTACAGGATCAAGTCAAAGTAACTGCATCAACTCTGGAAAATTCTGCAGATCTTCAATACCATCATAGCTGAAGCTAGCCAAGTGCGCCAGAAATACCACACTCACTGGTGCAAATAAAAGGTGACACAAAACTTCACTGGAAGGAATCTTCACATGCTTGTCTGGTTTGGGACATTCTTGCCTCATTCTGGGATGTTAACTGCATGACATTGCCCAGTGTGCTCTCACAGGTACTGCTTAGCCAGGGTGGGGGTGGAAATCAAAAAACAAGACAGGTTGAGGTCTCCATGTGCACAGTCACTTTCATTACCCAAGACGCTGGCTTGCAAAGCCTACAGAAGCAGCCCACGCCCAGCCATTCAGGGTTTGCAGATGCCAAGAGAAAGAGAATGATTTAAGATGGCAAGAGTGCGTAAGTAGAAATAATGGCACAACACTAGGAATGAGGCCATTTAGACCAGCAAGAGAAACTTGCTACCAGTGAGATCTATCACGCTGTAGAATAGTCTCCCAAGGGAAACCCTGGATCTTGGCGTGTTTAAAACTAACCTGCACCAAGTGCTAGTAAATGTCCAGCAGGGAATAATCCCGCATTGACAGGAAAATTAGTAGACAACCCAACAAATATTTTCCATCTACGATTCTATTCCAAGGTTTCCCACTCTTGCTTTTAGCCATCAGAACCTGAAGGATGGATTCTGGTGTATTTAATGCCATTGGACAGCATTTCACTGACGAGCGTAAGGGGACCACAGTGAACTATAAGTGCAGCAGCTCTGGCGTTAAGTGCTGCAAAAAGAAAGCCAATAATTTTTAGCAGAATACACAAACATTCAGCCCCGGTGCCAAGAGCTCACCGGGTGTTCAGTGGTCTAGTTTTTACAGTAGTATGTCCAGGGGGGGATCAGAGGAACATTTTAAAACGGGTGAACCTTTCCAAAAGGAGGAAAACAAAAAGCAGGTTTAAGCTGCCTATGTAAGACTTGAGAATTCCAGTAGAATAAAATGGAATCCGAGGAACAGTAGCCTTGCAATGAAAAATTTAACAGCAAAGAGATGTTATTGCATCACGAAACTGAACTGAGAGATTTAAATGTTGATAGCATCAATATCTGCTTTTGAGACTATGAAGGCAAAAAGGCAGTTTTCTCAGGCACAATGGAGAGAAAAGTGTGGGGGGAGACATTAAAACGAAGAACATTTGGGAGCTGATGGAGAAGACTTAACCCTGTACATTTACTCCTATATTACAAATTGCATTATAGTTTATAAAATACTATTTTGCAAAAATGAGAATAAGGCTTGCCAGAATGAGAAACACATTGCATTAAAAAATATCCTCCCACTTTCCCATTTGAGTAGGAAATGCTTAATGCTAGCCTTCTACCCAGGAAAACCAAACCAACCATAGCAACATAAAAGAGAGAGAAAGCCCTAACGCAGCTCTCCTTGGAGAAATAGTTTACTATTTTTTCAGCTGCATAATCCACGCACCAAGTCAGCTCATCTATTGAAGTTTTTACCAGCAGAACCACTGCAGTCAAAATGAGGAGGTTAGAGAGAAAGAGATATTGCAAAGCACTGCATATGTGAAGGTTCACACACATACACACCCTCAATACACTACCTGCACTCAAGGTTTAACTGAACAACAGAACAGGAAAATTATTTCTACTCTTAAATCTAACACACAGCAAAACAGCATAACAAAAAACCAGATAAACCACCTATTCACATTTTAAAAAACAATTTAACTACAAAATATTGCTTACCCTAAATACCCAGATCACAACAATCCGGCTGCTGTACAATATGCCTAATTTCTTCAACATATAAATAAAAGGCTCTTCTTTTTCTGCTCTTAATCTTCAAGCACAGCCTCAGACCAGCCTTCCTCCTCCTTTCATTAGCTGGACATGTGTCAGCTCTCGCACATCTGCGATTTCTCACTGACTACAGCCGCCTGTCCGATTTCAGAGAAACACAGATGGATCCCAGATGGGAAGGTCCTGCCGAAGAGACCAGCTCTTTACCTCGCCAAAATATCCAGATATAGACACGCACACCCTCCCTTCTCACTCTCTCTCCCCCCTCCCACTCGCTCTCTGTTACCAGGGCTCTTTGCCAGCTGATGTCACTAAGCACTCACCTACCGGTGACTCTCAGCCACTTTGACATTAACTTCTTAAATGCACATCATTTGTTTATGGCTGATAATAAAACCGATACTGCGCTACAACGGTCCATGCTAACTCCCTGTGAGTAGAGGGTTCAAAGGGTGAGATATCACTGGACATTCAATTGGACTGACCCTTCCAAAATCCTTTATGCCGTCACACTTCCGCTGCTCGTTTCTAGAGACCGCCTGCTGTAAATCACTCTGCTGTGGTGCTAAGAAGAGCCTTAGTTTTAACGCTCCCTTTTACAAACTGGACGTGGACAAGCTGTTTGGTAAACAAATACATTTCGTGAAGGTCTCCTCTCTTAGCACACATAAATCTTTCATGTAAAGCACCCTTCAAATCTTTGTTCCAGTATGCAAAATTGCAAAGCTGGCATGTGTTAACAACTAGAAGTTGGTGCGAGGATCTCAAGCTAGGGCTGGAAAACTCAGAGGAAGAGTGACTAAATACCTAACTTCCTAATCGCAGAGAAGGGGAAGGGTTAAAAAACAAACAAACCAAACACGTAAGTCTTAGTGCTTAATGATATGTATAGTAGATTCACAGGATAAATCATTTTATGGCAGGCTCATAAAAGAAAGTCATTAGACATAACCAACTTGGAGAATTTCCCTGAATTTATTTAGGGCCGGTCGACACTAGAAAAGTAGATCGACCGAACTACGTTGCGCAGGGGTGTGAAAAATCCATGCTCCAAGCTGACGTAAATCTTGGTGTACACAGCACTGCGTTAAGGAGGAATTCTTCTGTCTACCTACCTACCACGAAGGTAGATTTACTATAGCAATGGGAGAACCCGCCCGTCACATGGAAGCTTCTGCCAGGAATCTCACTTTGTTACACTTTGTGGTTGTAACAAAGAGATATGAAGATCATATATCTTCAATGACAGACTTCAACAGGCAGAAACTACCATGAACATGTTGCTCAAGTGCGTTACACATGGAGCTGGATGCCGGGATCTGCTAACGAGGGCTGCACAATTCACTTCCACAGCCAGCACCACACATACAAGATGTCCCTGCTGGAGTTGAGCACTGTGTCAGCTCCTTAAAGGAGGAAAGAGGTGACGGTACCACCACGCTGCCTCTGACGACTTCCCTGAGCAGTGCGACTTAAAATCTGTAACCCAACCCTTCGGCAAATCCCGTGGGCAACTCTCAAGCATCCCACATATTTGTCAGCAAGCTAGACAGCTAAACCAAATCCTTGTCACTCTGAAGCCTAATGCCTTCAAGGCTCCCAAATGCTGATATTAAAAACGTGATTAAGATGCTGATTTTCTGAAGATCTTTGGCCCAAGAATGGCAGAGGTGGCTAATGAATAATGGCGGATGTTATTCAAAACAAACAAGGAGTCCTGTGGCGCATTTAAAGACTAACCAATTTATTTATCGTATGAGCTTTCGTGGAAGAAAATCCCACTTCATCACAGTGCCACAGGACTCCTTGTTTGTTTTGCTGAACTAGACTAAGATGGCTCCCCCTCTGGAGATTGTTATTCAGTTTCCCTAGAATTTTACTGCTTGATTCTAGCACAATTAATATCTAAGGAACAAGCATGCAATCAGAAAAGTTGCCTTATGAAAGGAGAGTCAAAGAGCTTAGCTTGTTTAGCCGAACCAAAAGAAGGCTGAGAGGAGATAAGATTGCTCTATATAAATACATCAGAGGGATAAATACCAGGGAGGGAGAGGAGTTAAGTTCAGCGCCCATGTGGACACAAGAACAAATGGATATAAACTGGCCGTCAGGAAGTTCAAACTTGAAATCTAACCATCAGAGGAGGGAAGTTCTGGAATAGCCTTCCAAGGGGAGCTGTGGGGGCAAAAAGCGTCGTTGGTTTCAAAACTGAGCTGGATACATATATGGAGGGATGGCATGATGGGACAGTCCAGTTTGGCAATTGACTGATCTTTGACTACTGGTGGTAGATATGCCAATGGCCTGAGATGGTGGGTTCTGAGTTATTGGAGAGAATTCTATCTCAGGTGACTGGCTGGTGAGTCTTGCCATGTGCTCAGGGTTTAGCTGATCACCATATTTGGGGTCGGGAAGGAAATTCCCCCCAGGCCAGATTAGCAAAGGCTGTGGGGTGGAGTGGGGAGGGGGGGAGGTCATCTTCCCCTGTAGCATGAGGCTAGCTCACTTGCTGATGGGTTCTCTGTTCCTTAAAGTCTCTAAACCATGATTTAAGGACCTCAGTAATTCAGTCCTAGGTCAGAAGTTCATTACAGAAGTGGGTGGGTGAGGTTCTGTGGCCTGCGTTTATATAGGAGTTCAGACTAAATGATCAGATTGGTCCCTTCTGACCGTAAGAGTCTATGAGACTCCTCGGAGCACGGAGTACGGTGCGTGGTAATAAATACCTCCAGAAACAGACCCAGGCAACAGGCAGTGGGAGCTAGCCCTTCCTAAGTAGCAAGGCACACCTGAGTGAAAGGACCCCAGTTGCTTGAGGCTGCCCCGACTAACTCAGGAATAATGGCACCCTGGACTAACACCAAAGCTGAAGACAGCGTGTTGAACTGGATTTATAGGACCCAGGAAACACTCCAGCGTGCACGCCATTCTTTCTTTCAGGCAGCATTCCATCGCGGCATGCCAGTGGAGTGTCTGCTCATAAAGGAGAATTTCCTCCTAAATAGCATATGAAATCATTCAATCATAGGGTTTCACACCTCTTAAAACTTAGCTGTTGGGGACAGTTTTCTAGATTTAGCTTAAAAAAATCTACTCAAACATCCCCAAAGCCTCTCTTTGTGCTCTAGTCAGTCAGCCGGCCAGACGACGGGGCACTGGGTTAACCTCTGGTCAGATCTTTGTCACAAGTGACAGCTATGAATAAGAAAATCAATTAGAAGCAAACAGTTAAAATTTCAGCTTCCTTGAGAAGAAAGAGTTCAAATGGAAATGAATAACCCGAAGTGTCCCTTTAAAATAGCTGTCTTCTGCATTCAAGTGCACTTCCGTTAGCCTGTTATTAGTACGGCATTATGAGAATGACATTGTTCATTCCAAAATGTTAGGGGTTAGCGTAACTTGGAGCAGTAGTTCTCAACCTATTTCGGCCGCATATGCACCTCTCTATGCGTTACCAGGGCCCCGAGGACCTCACATGGGCCAGACTAAGTGCTGGCTGGGTCACAAGCATGCCCGTGGATGGCAAGTGAAGAATCACTGACTTGGAGAGCTGACACATTTGGCCTTTCTGCCCCAAAGTTAAACCAGTGTTTACATTTGAATTCAGTCTCCTACAGATATGCAGCTGCTCTGTAAATAGTGTATATCAGGGAGATTAAAGCAAGTAAATGTTGAGCTGTTCAAGAGATGTATAAATAAAAATGTTTCATTTGAGAGAGTTAGGGTTTGGGATGTGTTTACCACATTTTACAAGGTTTAAAAAAAAAAATTTAAACCCCCAAACCCTTTATTCAGAACTTTTAAACTTAAGAACTATTTTTCTCAGGTTTTGGCCTGAAATCCCACACACCAACAGAGGGGAAGTCAATGTGCAGCAGCTGTGGACTGCAAATGGACTAATCATCATAATTAAGGAAACTGGTAAAAAATTAATGCAGCAGTTTCACAAAAAAAGGTTGCTAAATACTGTTAAGTGTTGTTTTATTATTGTTGCTGTGCAAATGGACTCCCCCAAATTTAGAGGCTGGCTGCAGCTCACAGTCCTGTTATACAGCCGCAAGCATGACTGTAAGAATGGAACCTGACTCACTCGATCTGCCCTGTGGTTCAGATTCATATCTTTTGTGACAAAAGTAAGTTTTTTCTTTAACTCCTGGAAGCTACCCCAGATCTAGGCGAGAGAACGGTATGGTTCTGCACTGTTAACTGGGTTCCATCTGCAGAATCCGTTATCGGTTATGGTGCATAAACCAAAGAACCCACCCTGGTTTGCAGGGTATGTCATTAAAAGAAACAGGCCAGTCTGGCAGCTACTGCTACAGTGCAGTTTAATAGGGGAGGGAGGGGCAGAGAAGGGGAGAAGAAAATACAAAAAGATGGATAAAGCTTGCCCTTGGTTTCCACCCAAACCTGCTGTACACATGGCTAGTTCCCAGGCATAAATGAGAACAGGCGAAGGCTGCTTTGAGTGGCTGCAAAGAGCCGTCAGGAACAGAGAGAGCAAAGAGGGTTCCAGCCATACTCCCTTTCCACTCGTCGACCCCATATACCGGCAGCAGGGTGAGGATGTGACACAGGAGGCTGAGGTGATCCTGTCAGGGCCAAATATACCAGCTCTCAGGTCAGATTTCTCACACAAAGGAGACACGCTGCACAGACCAATTTGGTCAAACATCTTTCTCTTTGTAACTTGAGCCAAATTTGCGCCAGTCATTTGGATATAAATGGGAAGTGCCACGGTGCCATTTGAAAAGAGCCGTTTTTCAAAGCATGATCCTGATGACCAAGACATCCGTGCCTTGAGGTGTGCGATTGGGACGACTCTCACTCTCTGTGCAAAGAGACACACTGCAGTACACGCAAGCTGGAGTGGGCTTCATTGGAGGTGTCACAGCAGTGTTCTAGAAATGACAGAAAAGCTACTCTGATGGCAAGTGCGCTTCATTTCATGACCACCACCACCACCAGGGGCAGAAAGCTTCTGAGGAGCGATCAGAAGAAAGCCATCTCGTCACAGGCTTTTTGAGAACTCCACTCCTCCTAAATGACTTATTCTTAAACATTTTATAGGGTTAAAAAACCAAACCAAAACAATAGCCCTAACGGCCTATAAAATTTTATTGTAAACCCAAAGCTATTCCAACTCGTTAACTGCAAGAATGCCTTTGAGAGAGCTAAATTCTGCTGTAGCTGTCAATTGTCACTCAGCAGCAAAACATCTTTCCACTTATTTTCCCAACCCTGATTGATTTTTCTCCGTTTAAAAGCGAAGACATCAAGGATTTTAAAAGCAGCTTAGAGTTATATTAATTCAGTGTTACAGAACTATTAGGAAAATTCACTCACCCTTTACCAAACTGACTGAGATTTTAAAACGTTACTTGACTTGCCTGGGTCAGAAGGAGAGAAGAGACGCCCGCTTCTCAGACAGGTGAGCAGCCATACAGTAGCCCGAGGTACGTCTGCACAACAAACAGAGCCTGCCGGCTGCATGTGAGAAATACTACATTTCGTGTGTCATGACAGCCTCCAAAGCACGGGTGGAGGTTGAGGGGGGGGCAAACAGCTCCTGCCCCCGCAGCGCCCAGCTGGCACTCCTGAGTAACTTACCAATGGCAGTGAGCTGCGCCACCCTGGTCGCTGCTTGGGGGCTCCAGGCACGTGGGGCAGGTCTGCACAGAGCCAGGGGGGCTCGTTAGTGGAGGCACAGCATTTTGTCTCTGGGGTGCTCCCCTCTCCCACCCAGCTGGGGCACAGGGACTCTGCAGGAGGCAGGTGAGTCCCCAGCCCACCTTTCCCAGGGAGAGACCTTGCCGAAGAGCTGAAGGAGGCAAGGACAGACAGCGTTGGCACTCTGAGGCCACCAGAAAGTTTGTTCTGAGAGCCCTGGGGCTAGACGCCCGCACCTGGCCCAGCCTACTTGGGCCTATGTCCATCTCCCGGCTCAGGCCGGAGGAGCTTGTGAGGCGGAAGGATCCCAGCGCTCAGGCTGCGGCCCAAGCTTGGAAGCCTGCGGTGCAATAAAACAGCCCCACAGCCGAAACCCATCGACAGGGACTTGCCACAGGTTTTACCTGCAGTGTCGGCATGGCCAGAGTGACAGTGTGGGTGTTTCGATCTGTAGCTTTACCAAGGTGAGTGAACTGGAGAAACTGAGGCACCTTGATTAGGGCATCACCCAAAGCCTTTCCACTGACTTCAATGGTCCTTGGATCAAGCCTTAAGTGACATGCCCACGGTCACATGACCCCCCTGTGAAAACGGAACCAGGTCTCCAAACCTCCCACTCGGTATCCCAGTCACTAGACCAAACGGGAATGGCTTTTCTATGCTCTGCTTTTTTTCATAGAGGCAAGAAATGATTGGTGATGCCTCATCACAAAAGCTCAGCCGTTGAGAAACAGTGAATCGAGTTTCTGCTACGCTAACCCATCCACTAACAGCTTCTTTGTCAGCAGAAGGAAAAAATGTAAAGGCAAACCAGCTACCAAACCAAACAACAAGAGAAAACAAACCTTTCAGGCAGGATCGCTAGCTTGCTGAGGAGCAGCCATTGCGAAGGATTCTGCAACCCAGATGTTAATACTGTGCATGGACACCACAATGGAAAGAACTAATACTGCATACAGCGGCTAGGAAAATTGCTCTGCCTCTCTCTGTGCATTAATCTGGTTCTACTTTCCTCACATGGGAACGTTCCATGGAAAGAACTAGGAAAACAAAGCTTGAACACAGCAGACTACTATACTACTAATTGTGGTTTCTGGGGAAGCACGGAAATCTGGAGAATTTTCCCAATTTCCAGTGGAATTTTTATGCCTATCACAGTTGACTTTCCCAGCAAGCAGAGAAAATCTGAACTTGCTTTGACTTCTGTTAAATTCCCCACATATTTCATGATGCACCACGGCTTTATATTATGCTGTCTGGGCTCCTATCTTAGAAAGAAACCTCGCATTTATTCATGGCAAACATGGAATGCATTTGCCATGTTAAGTTCCCCACTTTTCTATTGTACAGAAAATAAATCCAAAAGTACCTGGCTGGCCAAAGTCATCTGTCAGGGTAAATGGAAACTGTAAATTCATGCTAAATGGAATCTGATGGAAAACAACTGGAATCCTTCTCCTCCTCCCCAAGTCTCCAGGTTTGGCAGGACAGTCAAACATTTGGTTGTCCTCCTTATACTTTACAGGAAAATCCCAAGAAGGAACTGAAGACTTAGGAAAGATGTTTGTGGAAGATTCAGGGGAGGCTCGTTGTCTATCGCTGCCTGGGAGAAACCCTGGCTAATGCTCATTCAAGTTAGCTCCATAGAAATCGTTCTCTCAGGAGCACTGGCTGGAGATTCGATCTCGTGGTGCACAGTAAATTCAGTACATTTAACAAATAAACGGCGCATGGCAGATTCCATTAACGGGCTTGTTTGTTAAGTAACCCTTAGCATAATGTCTTCTGTTGGTACCAGGGTAATTAATGGTGCGATTAAGCAGTCAGTTTTACTACGCACTGAAGTTGGGGGCTGTTAAAATGAGTCTGAGTTTCCACACCTCAAAGTAAAAAAAATAAAATAAAATAAACCCCGGTCAGCTCATTTCAAAGTCTGAGCGGGATGAGGGTGCAAGGAATTCACTAGACAGTAGCAAGGGCTAAGAAGGAGAGCAGGAATGGGAACAATGATGTAACAGACTGACCCTCGATACAAGGCAGTCTCCTGGAATTGCATAGCTCATGTCTGATGGAAGGAAGGGCCACAGGCGTGAAGAGCAAAATACCTGCGAATTCTTTAAGACTCTAGCCAGGCACCCAGAAGCTATAAACCTGTGTCCAACACCGCACTGCAAACCATCAACTAATGGATTTTAAGTAGCACTTTCCAGTGAAGTAATGTAAGTGAGGCCGCCAATTGTTGCCAAAGTTCTTCGTTTCGCAGATCTGCAGCTGAATGGAACGCTCTCGCTCCCCACCCCCACCAAAGGCCAAAAATAAAAGTGTGACTTCACGTTTGGGTTTGGTTTTATCTAAATGTGAACTTTTTCCTCCTGGAGGCAATCGTTGCCAGCCGGCTCCTGTCAATTGGGCCTCTGGATCATTAGCCTCCTAACAAATGGTGGCGGTTGGAAAAGAGACAGACCTTTTGTGCCTGCAGTGGCATTCCAAGCTCTCGGCTCTTGGCTCCATGAAGTCTGATTTAGCAGCACTTCTGGGAGCTATTAGTTTACGAAAGAACCAGCACGCCCACCCAAGCACAGTAGACTGCAAGGGGCTCCTCTTACACTCATGCCATCATGTGCCTTTCATGCTGCCTACAGGAGTCTGAAAGGTTGTGGTTTCACTTACAGGAAGCCAATCAAAAACCAGAATGGCCAGGGGAGAAGGGTGGAGGTCAAACAAAGAACGGCCGGATTTCAGCCATACTTTGGTGTTAGAACATGCAGAGCTATTACTTACTGTTACTGGATGTGTTTGTCCTCTCACTGTTAATTCCAGGGTCTCCCCTTCATTTGCTCTTCCCTCTATACCGCTCTACACTCCTAATTTTCCTTCCTTCTTGGTATCTCCTGCACATTTTCAGTCTCTGTTCTTTTTCTTTCCTTTGCCATCCTGTTTTCCCCCTTGTGAAGTTCTTCTCTTCCTTCCCCGTGTTCCGCCATCCCTGCAAATTCTACCCTCAACTTACTCACTATCCAAAAGTGGCCCTCAGGGGCTTTCAGAGTGGCCCTCGGCTCCCCTCCTGCTGGCTGCAGAATACAATCACTGCCTAAAGGACCCAGGTGGAGCACGTTTCCACAGGGCTAAAAGACCGATGCAGGCTCGTTGCTGTCGCCAAAGAGATAAGAGATTAGCACTCCCATCCCCCTCTCTGTAGCAGGGAGCGCAGCAATGCACTCTGCTTAGGTCCATAGGTGCTGGGGTCCTTGGAGCCAGAGGAAGGGGACAGGAGCACTGATTTTTCTATCCCCTTGCTGCAGAAGGGAACCACTAACCTTGGGACCCAGATAGAGCGTGCAGAGCTGCAGGGCGCATGTGGTCTCCCAGCTGCAGCCAGGGAGACGGGAGATCAATGAGCAAGAAGGCAAACAGATCTTTGGGGCGGAGGGGACCTGCTGGCAGAGGCTGGTGGCCCTTCAGGGCTGTATAAATTACATCACAGGCCCTTAAAGCAAAGATGTTGGGAACCACTGCCGTAGACGCACGGACTCGCATCAATCACTGGTTCCCAAAATAAGCTTGTTCTGCTCCCTTCACCTTCAACATATTTATCTAAGCCCAGCTGCCTCCCCTCACCCATCATCCTCAAAAGCACACACCACAATCAATAAACCAGAAAAAGGAAGGACGCCTGAGGCTGTTCTTCTGCTGCCTGCGACCCCAGCCTACCATGATTTTTGTCTGGGAAAGCACAGAAAAGGAGTGGGAGAAGAAAGGAGCCGGGGAAACGTGCAGCCGACTGCTTGCTCCTTCAAACAGAGTCATTACTGACAGGTGGCTCTCCTCATTGCTTCTTCTTAAGCCGTGCAGGGCTGTGCCATGGAGAGCAAACGGCTTCTGGGCAGCATTGCTTTGGGTAGCTCTTTGGCTCACAGCAAAAGTGGCCACGAGCAGCAGGTAGTCTAAAAATCAGCCCTTTAAATATGTAAAGGTCTTTAGAAACCTAAAGATGCAGATAAGCATTTAATGGGATCTTCGAGAGCATCTGTTTGAATCCTGGCAGCCAGTCCAAGTCCGGTTTGGTTCCCATACCCCCTACCTTCAGAGTTTGGGTTGCAAACACAACAAAAGATCATTCAATCCAGCCTAGCAAATACTTTCTCTTGAAAAGTTCAAACAGTTCTATTAAATAATATTAAGGTTCATAATTTCTTTTCCCCATAAAGTCCGTTTTGGACATAAACTATCTGTGTCCGTTTAAATGACACTTTAGCTTTCTATTCCTGTAGAAAGGGTTTAAGCAGAACTATCTGTGATGAACTAACACTTTAGCTCTATTTGAAATTCTTAGATGCTTATGTTATTTCCTTCTGACTCTATACTGTTTTAGGGTGCAATGTCGTCTAGTGGAGAGAGCCCTGGTCTGGGACTTGTGAAACCTGGGTTCTAGCCCGAGCTCTGGCACTGGCCTGTTGGCTGACCTAGGACAAGAGAGTGCCCTGCTCTGTGCCTCAGTTTCCCCATATGTATAATGGAGATGACAACACCAACCTCCTTTGTCAAGCGCTCTGAGATCTGCTGAAGAAAACATGCTTGCGTTTATTACTATATCATGCACAAACTTACCTTGGGTCAAAATTTTTGCCAAACCTAGAGACCTAAAGCTAGGCTCCAAAATTCATATTTAGGCAACTAAAAAAGTGGCCTGATTTTTGCAGGCTTCAGCAGCAACTCTTCACCTTGCTCAGTACCTCTGAAAATTGATCACTTGACTCTGTGGACACCTAAATACGGATTTTGAAGCTGAACTGCCAGCAGGTTTGAAAAGCTCTGTCACAAACGAAGCTCTTGTCCAGCATGTCCAGAGGAGGTTCACTACAAGTTTCCAGGAATGATGTTAATATTCTTACACCACACAAGTTTGGTGAGAAGTGGAGCTCTCGGATTGCTACAGTGACCAAAAATAGGCCAAGCTCTTTTGAAATTCACAAACAAAAAATTAAGCTCTGATAGACAGAGGGTCACCTGAAGAAGAGCTGTAAGTGGCAATTTGTCTCTCACCCGGACAGAAGTTGATCCAATAAAATATACTGCCTCACCCACCTTCGTCTTCAGAATTTTATTAACAGTTTTGTTGAGAAGACACAAGAAAGAATATAAACACCAGTTCACTCCCTGAGTTGCTGGCTCTGCTGCGTGAAGAGGAGGAAGCAGCAGAAATAACCTGGTTTAGTCATTACGGTGAGCAGATCTGACTGAAGCCTCACATGGGGAAGATCTGCTGTGTAGGATGGGGCCATTTTTATACAGACAACTTTTCAGAGTAAAACAGCATTTTATGTCAACGCCTTAAACCTACTGCCAGTAAGCTGCTGCATTTATTTCACTGAACAGACATACTATGCACTGTAATTTCTCAAAAACCAATACGAAGCCAGTACCGTATAAGAAACACCTGAAATCAAGTGTAAACCGACAGAACACACCAACCCATCTTCCATTACAAATGGGGGACTACACTGATGCTAAAAATCAATAGCTACATAGAAAGTATGGGTCCAGTTCAAATAGGGAAGAGCAGTGGGCGTCAGTAAAGCTCCAACCTTGGCACTTTTCAGGGTAAATCTGGGTGTTTTGGCTTGGCTTATTCATGACAGAGGATTAACTGACCTATCTATTTTAGGGTTTTATATTGCTGCCCACCATCATGGCAGCTGAGTGCCTACACACAAAATAAATAGTTTTGTCTCTAGAGGAAGCATCCATAAATACAGACTCAAAGCTTTCAAAACTAACTTTTCCATCCCAAAGGCATAGCTGTGTCAGTTTTTGAATGTTATTTTTGATGTCTTTTGTGCAGAGACGCTCCTATAGGTCCAATGTATTTTTTCTTATTAAAACAGGTGATTTGACCTCATCTCCCTCTAATATGCTGTTCTCCACTGTTGGAATTTAAACAAATTCTTTGATTTGCTGTAACAGTCTGACCCGATCCTATGACTTACATTCTCCTGCATTTATTTTCCTCCCATTCTATAAATTCTCCATCTTCAAGTATCTGATGAAGTGCGATTTTCCCCCAAGAAAGCTCATGCAATAAACAAATTGGTTAGTCTTTAAAAGTGCCAGAAGACTCCTTGTTTGTTTTTCTACCCCAGATACCTCACTAATGGAAAATGCCCCAGGCCATGACTAAGTCCATATAGAAATGTGTATTTTCTAATTAACAAGAATAAGGTTTTATACTCAACTCCACAATGTAACACTAATTAGTAACATACCATAACATCATAATACAAAGACAACAGAGTCTGGAATTTGATCATAATACAAAGTGATTAGACTCTTCAGCCCCTTTATTATTTTTTTTAAAGGGGTCAAAGTGACCTGTTCTCACCCAGCATTGCTTGACCGAAAGCTTCCTAGAGCAATGTAAATACCGTGCTCAGCAGGGTGAGAGTTTGACAAATAAGCTAAAAAACCACTCATGAACTAGTATCTTCAAATACAGGATGATTGTGCTGAATATTTCTAAGGCAAATCCCTGCAGTTTTCATATTTTGTATTCTTTTAGGTACAGGTACCCACCTCAGTTGGATTCCGCTCAGGTTCAATTACTGATCCTGCAAAGACTTACGTATATCCTTAATTTCACACTCAGAACAGTTCTATTGACTTCAAATGTTTACAGTGTAAATATTTTGAGACAAGGCCATCTTATTGTTGTAAGACAACAGAGTCTTGTGGCACTTTTAAAGACTAACTACCACAATACAAATCAATAATAAATGGACAAGCCTTCAAGACCTTTCAAAAAGTAGAATTTCATCTACATTAAAAAATATATATTGAATTACACCATCACATTATGTTTATGGAGAAGCAATCAGTCCACATCCAGTTTAAAAAGTTAGCCAAAAGTTTGTGAATGGATTCAAGTTATTCAGAGCTCGCTGACAACATGGAACCTGCCATGAAACAAATGGGCCAAGCCATTAAAATGAAATTCAACCACTTTCAACATGAACATTCATTTTATAAACCTCAGAATTGACCTCCAAGGAGACTGCAAAAAATAGTTAAGTCTCACATACAAAGTTCTCAGTAATACGCCATTAAGAATCCTCGAACGTAGGCAAATCCCCCCAGTGTTCAGCGACCCACCCAAAGTTCTTGAAATGGCTGGTTTGATCCAGCCTTGCTGCCAGGAGAAAGCATACATTTATTTTTTGTTCGTTTTATTAATCTCGTGTCAAGCCGACACCTGTGCGGAGGGGACGCTGTGTTCAATTGCATGGGATTCCACTTGGGGCCCATTTTACTCAGGTAAAATAGCACATTGGATGTCTTTTCTTAACTTTTACCAGCTGTGTTTTGCTCACTACGCTGAGCACCCACACCTGTTTCCACAGATGGTGCAGCTGCAGTTAAAGGCAAGCACCTGGCCTTTCACATCCATGCTTTGTGCTTTAAAAGTAGATTAGAGTTACAACAGCAAACCACAGCATTTACCTCCGTAAGGCCCTAACAGCATTTCAGCTGTGAATCCTACTTGGGCATTTCAAATTGTGGCCATTTCAAACACCACTGATCTGAAATTTGGCCCTTGAATTTTTATACTGAATAAGGGTCACTTACATTTGGTTAGCTTCTGATTGACAGTTCAGAAATACATTGAAATACTTGGGAGTCTCATGTTGACAGGTTTCGCCAACCCGAAACCTTAATTTTAAAAAGAGGCAAATTTCACACAAACATAATGCACAAGATCCTTAAGAAAATGTTTCTAAATGGTCCAACTCATTAAGTTTGAAAGTCAGACAGAAAAAAATATTCTTGACCTAAACCAGTGTTGAAATCTGCCCCAGCGTCCCAGGGAAAACCAGCACAGAAGAGAACCAGCAGACAAAAACTCAGTCCAGAAGAGATTGAGTTGATGCTGGAAGCAACTGGAAGCAGAGTTTCGCCATTTTTGATCAAGGGTGCGTCTCTATCATTTGTGATGCACGTGTGTAATGTGGGGTTGTGTTGGATACCCAAATCACCACCGAAGGCATTTTCCTGCCTGCCTAACAGATTGCAAATTTGCAAATGCTTCTTTTAGATATGGATCTGGCCACTGTGTCACCGCCGAATTGCTACACTTTAAACTGATCCAGAAATGTAAGTTCATAGGCAGGCTGCCTTCTGCACTAACCATGCTTGCAGATGGCAGTGGACGACCCGTGTGGCTGCATGATCTGCACTGAATGCCGGACCCGTCCCTAGGGCATGGCGAATCGTGGCCAGAACCCTGCGCTTTGACATCACACTGTCATGTTACATCTCTTCCCACGCACTCATCTGCGATCCCCAGCCTGGCACCACCCCGCAGGAGGGAGGGGGGAGTCGGTGCTGCAGGGCGCCTCCTGCAAACATTACCGATGGTTCAACAGCCAGGCGCCGCACGCTTCCTTCACTCACCCAGATCCAGCGACAGGAGCAGCTCTGCTTGGCTGTGATTGGCAGCCTGCTCGGACCAGGGTCTGGGACGCGCGGCTCCCAGTCAGCCACCCACAGCACTGGGTGGGGGGATGTCATCAGCCCTGGGCCCCGCACCCATCAGGGATGGCCCTGCTGGGTGCCTGCTGCATGTCAGAATGAAGATGAAGTGCTGGTTTTCATCTGTAAAGTCCTAAATGGCGTCAGCCCTTGCTATTAGACAAGTCTCTCTCCTCCAGACATACTGACCAGATGGACCCGATAACTTCAAATAGGTGAGTCTGGCATTCGAGCATTCTCCAACGGGGCCCTCCGTTCTGGAAAAAGCGTCCCCAAATCTAAAATAGCTCCGGACCACTAGCCTCCAGCACACACTGTGAAACGTGATATGCAATAGGGTGCGGTGTGACTGGGATCAGATGTGCAGGAGGGAGGGGAGTTTGGTGATTAAAATGTTATTTGTTTTTGTCATTTATAGCAGGGGCATCTAGAGCTTTACTTTACTTATTTCTAAACCTAGAGAAAGTGACCAACGTGTGGCCTTTGGAATGCATTGTAAGAAATGATTCCCGCCAATTTTCATTATTTCGTATCTTGACCATTGTGAATACTCCTGTGTACAAACTAGTCTTCCAGCTTGGGGGAGAAAATACTTCCAAAAGGACCTAAGCCCTGATTCCAACTAAGATACTGTGTAATAAATCTCATTGCCTCCGGTACTTCACCACAACTCCCCGTGAGTTTCCATTGACGCAAACGAGATGTTCACCTTGTGATTGCAGATGTGACGAAGAACATGCAAGTGTCAAAGGGGTAGCCGTGTTAGTCCAGCAAAACAAAGACACTGCACTCATATACCGGGGAGTGAGTTCTCTCAGCCTGCCCCACCCAAATGCGGAAAAGACAATCCAAAGGGGAACCCTTACCATATCAGTGCAAAGAAGCTTTGTGTTATTTGGGAGCTATTTCTCAAGTTAAATTAACTTTTTCTGGAATTTAAGTTTCATGAAACTGCATCAGATGCAATAAACTTACACTAAAAATGAGGTAGTAAGTTTTGTGGTGGTCAGCAGTATGTTTGGTAGTGACAAAGACATCCATGATAATCTGGTGGAGAGGGTCATTTCAAAAGACACTTGAGAGGTTGCCATACATTCTGAGAGAAGATCTCCACGCAATCGCAAGCTATTTGCCTCACTGATTTGCTTGGTGTAACATCTAGAAAAAACTCTGAACTCTTCCCCTAAGGTTAACTTTAGATTAACTAAAGAGATTACTGAATGCCAGAAGGAATATCTGAGACAGGACCCTTGAATGATAAGAATTGCTTGAGGTGTCTTTTGCAAAGACAACACACAAAATCTGTCCCATGGGTCCAAAAGTCAAACATAATTGACCTGACACCTGTAAATGCTCTCTTCTTATTTTCCAGCAAAATTTCCAAAACTCTGCACTGTGCAGCCTCCTGGATTCTAAAGACTCTCTTCTACCTCGGCTGATTTAAATGGCTCTCTGTAGCCAAGAGGATTTTACTGTGGAAATGGAAGAGCGCTGCTTGCACAAGCCATGTGGAATGGATAATCTCAATTGGATAATACTATTTTAATGAAGAAACAACAGAGCATTTCATGAAGTGCAGTGATTTTCTTGAAAGACCTGTAAGACCTCTCCTTTGTGGCCTCTTCTCACTAAGGCTGAAATACAGACCTCCAAAGTGTATTTTGATTATGACTATTTTGAGCCAGGTAACGAAGCACAGCATCAAGGCTAAACGATTCTCTTCTCCGTGTACAAAATGTTTTGAAACCTCTAAAATTACAAGCAGTGCAAGCTTCCGTTGCATTCGCTCCCCCACTGCAAAAAAAATAAACCCAACCAACACATGCACCCCACTCTTCCACCCACATGCCTTACCATTTCCTTGGAGGGCTCACTTCTAGGAGCCTGAGTGCCTGCACTCCATGGTCTGTTTAATCCTTGGCATCTCTACTGAGACTGCCAAAAAGGGACCCAATGTGATATGGACACCTGCCTGCTAGGAAATGGACTGAAACCAACTCATTCCACACAGGCCAAACAGCTATCAAATGATAATAACCTTGTCAAAGCCAACCTGGGCTGCAGTCAGTCCAGCGATCTAGAAGTGAAAGGCTCTATACACCACTGCTAAGCCAGCGAGCCTCTGAAATCTTTACTAGCAGCGGAATCTGCGGCATTTCAAACCCATAGGTTTCAATCCAATTTATCATTGTAGCCTAGTTAGAGATCCTCCACGCTCCGTTCAATGGATGTAAATCCTGTACAACACCCTATTGTTCTTCGAACAAGATCGCTAAAGCAGACCCCACCAAAGCAATCTCTGCTCCCCTCAAGTGTAAACACACGATGCGTGAGAATAAACAGTGATTTTCTGGACTGACAGATCTCGCAGTGTTGCGGATAATTCGTGCGCTGTACCAATGACTGGAATTACCAGGTCTTCGCCAACAGTTTAATGAGATGGAAACTCATGTTCCCAATGCCAGGATGTGTTTGCTGGGATATAAACTATTTGGATGTCCTGCATATTGTGCTGCTGTGCTATAAAACAGGTGCCGAAAACACTGATGCACCCCCCATTTGTGGATGGGCAGTCATCCTGGTAAATGTAACTATTTGGAAAGAAGTGCTGGTGTGTAGAGTCAAACCATTGGCATGCCAAGCTTGTGAAGAGAGAAAAATGGTTCCATTTCCTAGCCATCCCAGCCACTGTAGTTTACTTCCAACAAAGTTACCCTATGCTGGAGGACCGCAGCTACTCTACTGATAGACTACTACTTAAAGAAAAAAAAAGTGTACCATTTCTCCTTTCCTTAACCCATACGCAGTTGCAAACAGGAGGCAGGTGTTTACATCGAGCACATGACCCCAAGCTAGGGTTTAACTCCTTTTTATGGTTGCAGGTTCACACAGCTCAGAGTGAGACTGTAACAGTTAAATGAAGGCAGTAGAGTTTTCAAGTACATTGTGATATACAAACGAGACAGCTACGCAGCTTAAAGAGTAATGGTTGGGCCACTGGGGTCTGAAGATCAACAGTTCTCACCGGTAAACTAATATGAATTCCAAACAAGGAAGAGGGTGGTAGGAGCTCAAAAGATTTTCTGGCTAAACTCTGCTACTTTAAAATCGTTACTTTAAGATGGACTTTGTTTTAAAGAACATCTTACTTAAATCAAGACATTTTTCACTAGGAGGGTAGGGAAGCACGGGAATGGGTTCCTTAGTGTGGTGCAATCGCCATCTGTAGAGGTTTTTTAAGGCTTGGCTTGACAAAGCCGTGGCTGGGATGGTTTAGTTGGGGTTGGTCCTGGTTTGAGCAGTGGGTTGGACTAGATACTTCCCCTGGTCCCTTTCAACCCTCATATTCTATGATTCTAAGGCCAGGTCTACATTGACAGCGAAATTCAGCAGCAGTTGACGGGAGTTATGCAAGCTACACAGTGTAGCTTGTATAACTCCCATCAACTCCCTACCTCCCCTTCAGCGAGGCATCTTCACTGTGCTACACCAACGAGAAACATGTTCCTGTCGACGCAGTGTTAGGCCACTCGAGAGGGAGGTTTTATTAAGCTGATTTCCAGATGGACTTAGTGGGTTTTAACTCACCGCTAAGTCCATCTGGGCAGATCGATCTGATGGAGGCAAATCTGCCACCATCTGTGTAGACATGGCCGAAGAAAAGAAAACGGATGTAAGACTTTCAACTAACCTGGGCTAGGCTGGAATGAAGACGATTCTGCTATTTCGAGCAAACCCTGACATGAATTCTGTTTTGCTCTGCAATTGGATATAGTATTCCTCTTAACTTCCTGCTAAAACTGTTATGTAGTGTTGTGTGCTGTTAAGCATTTACTGTAGTTCACCCCAGAGATGAATTCATTTCCAATTGAGTTGTGAGTGGAAAAAAGGAAGGAGTTTCCTGGACAAGCGTTTACACTTGTTAGAATCCTTTTGGATGAAAAGATGCTCTATAAAACAATTGTTGTTGTTTGCTTCCATCCCCACCCAGATTGTCTACACAAAGTAATTAATGTTTCCTGAACCTGCCCTCACTTCAACACTAAAACTGGGGAATGCAGGGTGACACATGCTGAATGCGATCCTCTGTGTATCAGAATACCATGCAGCAGCCCCAGGCAAAAGCAGCTTTGGTGCAAAGAAGTTCAGCTTCATCTGCTGTTCAGATCAACAAACAAGGAGTCCTGTGTCATTTTTAAAGACTAACTAATTTATTTATCGCATGAGTTTCTGTGGGTATAATCCCACCTCATCAGATGCATGAAATGGAAACTGCAGTATGTTAGGTGTATATATAAATGCAGAGACCGGAGAGTCACAAGATTAATTCAAACAGTTCCAGGCGGGTAGTCCTCCTTGTTCAACTGATGCCTTTCCAACCCCATCCCCTCTTCTCCCCAGAATGGCTAATGTTTAGCCAACACAATGGTAATGTTTCCACTGGAAGTGTTTGATAAGTAACTAACGTACACCTTTATTGCCTTTGTAGTCTGATTAGGTGTCTTCAGAATTATTACAATCATCAGTAGAAAGGTTACATTTCTACAGTCAAATCAATATTGTTATTGCAGTTGGCTCTGGATCATAAATAGAACTGAATGGATTTTATTACAGCTCAGAAAGTTGCTTGAGGAGCAGCTGAAAATGACAAGAGGGAAAGTCTTGCTGAAATTCTTACCAACAAATCTGACTATGCAGAATAGCTTGCGTAACTTACATTGACTTCCTAAAGTCTGTTCCGCGTGCAGTCTCCACGATGCTGCACCAACGGGAATGAGTACCCATCCATGCAGCGCTAAGCTTTTTGTGGAGGTGGTTTTACTAGATCGACTTCCTGATTGATTGAGTGGATCTTCACTTCCGCTCAACCGATCCGGATAAATCGATCCGCTGCCAGCAAATTTGCCACCATCAGTGAAAACCTCCCTTGCGCTGCAACTATCTACCAATTTCTCTCAAGAACACTCAGTACTGAGAAATATCTGAGGGGACAAGGACAAATTGCTTCTCGGCACTAAGGACTTAAAACCCCCTTTGAGCGCTTGTCTTTTCGTTAGCATGCAGAGTACATTAAGCAGCTGAAAATTAAATGGCCAGGATATCAAATCTGAAATGGAAATAACAATTGATAATAAGGGTGCCGCTGGACACTGCAATCATACCATTGTTTCCCCTCCGTTGGAAGCAGCTTGTCTATACTTGCACTTAGGCTGGCAAAATTCAGTTGCTCAGAGATGTGAAAAAAACCCACCCTCCTAAACAACGTAAGTTTAGACAGTGTAAGCACCTGCGTGGACAGCGTCACGTTGACGGGGAGAGCGTCTCCCACAGACACGGCTGCCACTGCTCGTTGAGGTGATTTTTTTATGTCGGCAGGAGAGACATAACGCAGCTACACGAGCACTCTGGACCGAAACAGCTGTGACTAGCCCTTAACATCAGGGTCCGTGAGAAATTAAAGACAAAATTGCAGTCATGATAGTCTCTGTTTGGCTTCCTCAAGCAAAGTCCAGTGCAGGGTAGGAATAAGATACTGTAACTCAGTCTGCAATATCCGGTTCAAAACATACAACTTGGCAAACAGTCTAAAGAAGAGCGGTTTGTAGTTAGCCAATGTGGAGGACTGCAGGAGTCTGCTTCCCACACAAATAGGAATCAAACCCCACTAGCTCCTCAAGACCCAGGAGAAAACAGCCAGAGATAAATCACCACCAGCAAGGGTGATTTTACAAAGTACCAGGACCCTTCTGGTGTTCGTTCTGCAGGGCTACAGGAAGCCAGCCGGAGGAGAATGCTTTCCAATTTGCTCCTCCTCATAACACAGGAAAAGAAAACTAACCACCCAGGGTCTCCCCACCTGGTTGTGTTAGAGGTGACAAACAAGGCTGTTTCTCTCTCCCAAACAAATGCATTCTGTCTTCTCACAGCTGTCCTCACCTCCACTAAGATGGAAATGTAAAATTAACGGCAGACTACAAACCCCTTTACGCTGTTTCGTCTAGGCCAGGACCGTATCTATGCGAGCACTTCTGCTGTCAAAACGTATGTTGCTGGAAGCTGTTTCTTTCCCACCCAGAGCAACAAAATTTCGCCGCCCTAAGTGCGTGTGTAGGCCAAAGCTGTTCTGACGGGGAAAGAGAGGAGAAACCCTGCATCCATTTATGCTGATCCTCTTAGAGAGATCAGGACACATTGAGACCTAAACCTCCTCTCTTCCCTTCCCCTGCTGAGTTGGAGCCCATGGCCCCACGGTCTTCTGATTGTTATGTAAACCTGGCCCCAGCTTCTCCTGTATCCTGCTCAGAGCTCACTTGTAAACAGAGCCTGCTGAATGACTAGATGTTCAGTTCACAAAGATCCTTTGCTTAAAGCAAATTTGCCTCTCAACACATGGCCAAACTCTCACACAATAAATTAACTATTTGGCAGCCGCCAAACCTTTGCTGGAGCCAAACCAATTAGGACTTTAATGTGATCCCAATTTCCTATTTCTGAGATGCAGAGGGCAGCGAAGGGGGGCAGGAACAGGAGAGAGGTATAGGGCTGTGTGTTAAGTAAATCCCCTCTTGGTTTATAAACCTTTGCCAATCATCCCAGATAAACCTGTCATCCACAGCTTTAAGATCGGCACTCACACTAACGTTCTCAAATGGAGCGCTATGGGAAATCACACATGGTATTCAGTGTGTCTGATTCCCAACATGTGTTTTTCATACTTGGGCAATTCAATCACTTTAAAAATATTTACTGAGCTTTCTCTTTAATTAGAAAAACATGTCCCCAGATAAGAGACGCTTAGAGCAAGTTATTATTTCTGAGCTAGAAATGCAGAGATGGGAGTGATGTCACAAGATAAATCCAGTCCCCTGCCTGAGTATGGCCCATCAGGGAGCCAAACACCTTGAAGACTTTTTCCCCTCTCTAGCAAAAGCCCTCTACAGCAGAGTCCCAAATAGCCAGTGGTTCCTTGGTCCCCCACAAAGCTATGGACTGGGGGGGAGCGTGGAGAAGAATCCTAGCTGCAAACTTGAAAGGCCGCTGGGCTGGGCTCCTTGAATACAAAGGAGCTGGGATGATGGGGGAAATCCTGGGACCATTTGGCACCATGGTGTTTTTGCATTTGAATCAGCTAAAACACTCCATCCTCTGGCTCTTGGACTCCTCACGCACGTGTGCACATAAGCACACGCACTCACACTCACATTCTCTCCATTCCCCCCCCCCACACACACTTTACTGGAACACCCTGTATCCAGAACCATGACTGCTTCAGATAAGCAGATCAGATAATCTAGGTTGCAATGTAACCACAGAGAGAACTGAAGATTTTGTGCCAAGAAACAGCCATTGGAGTACATTCTCCCTGCGAGGCCCATGCAACCTTCATTAGCTTTAAGGAGGTCTGGCCTCAAGGAACAAACAGCCCACATGACTTTTAAGCCTCTCTGGTTTTGAATGGCAGACAGTCAAGATGCAGAAATCACTGCAGAATTTCGGCAAAAAGAGTCAGTGGGTCAGAGTTCCAAAGCTCAAAAGTACAGATTGTTTCTTATTGTCCTTTGTCCTCCTCTTATGTTTTAATTCCAGGTAGCATATGATGAGTCAGGGAACATCTTAAGAGATCTGCTAACAGCAAATCTTTCATTGCTGTTAAAACAAGCTCCCTGGAAAATCCAGAGCTTCTCAAAGGCTGCAAGGCAAGAATACAGCGTTTTGTAGCTGACAAGACTGCATATGAGCATGGAGCAGCGGTAGTGCCTGGGCCCAGCCTGTGGATGATGAGATCGGACTTCCACCAGCTCAGCACAGTAGCCCTTGAGTAGCTCTGCCCCTGAAAATGATATAGCCTGCTTTGAGCTGGGCGAGAGGGGGCACAGTGCGCCTTTGGTAACTCCCTAAAGATCTAGCACAGGAAGGAAGGTCAGCTGGGTACCAGCAGGGAAGATGACCTAAGGGGAGAAAAAGCCACCAGTTGCCTGCCAAGACTCCTGTAAAGCGTTGGTGAGGTGCTCACATGATGATCATCGTGGTGGAGGGGTGCTGTTGTAGCAGCAGAGGGGTGGCACAATCTCTTCATGCGGCTCACTCCAGAGAACCACGTGGTGTGGACAGCAGTCGTTCTCCTAGCTGCACTTTCCTCATGAGATCCTTCCCATCATGAGAGTTTCTGAGCCCTGAGATCAGTCTCTTCCCCCACCCCAACAATCAGGAGGCCCACAGCAGAGATAGCAGCAGTTTGGGGGTGATGGGGAAGAGACGTAGGCAGCAAATGGTGCCCTGTAATGGAGCTGTCCATGGCCAGTTGGGAGTGTGGCTCATCCCAGCATGTCCTGCTCAACAGCCCAGGATCTGGCACTGCTTTACATGGGGACAGCAGGCTGAGATCCACCTCAAGATCTGCACGTAGACGGTATAGTAATAAGTGAATTAAAATGGCTGGATAAACACACACAGGGGACACTGGCCCCAGCTGATATATTTAGGCACCTGCTATTACAAGAGTCCACTCTCAGGAAGGAATATCAGCTCCCCAGATACCAGGAGAAGGGGAGATATTCAAGACAGAAGAGCCAGCCCTTTATTGGGCGTTTATTTATTCACTTTAATGAAGACCAGCTTAGATGGGCTTTCAAAGTGGCAGCAGCATTGTTTTAAATTCATGGACCATCAGCGACACCCTGACCTACTGGATACTTGCTTTAGACAGTTACTTCTAAGATGATCCACAGAAAAATGGCTAATGTTAAGTTTAAATTGCCAGCTAGCACTGGAGCCCAGCACCCCAGTATGATTTTTGGGGTATGATTTGGTTCAGATACTGTTGTGAGGCTTTGCAGCTCCAACATCAGGGCAGCAGCACACAGTTTAAACCACCCTTATAACCAGCAAGGTGAGGGCTATCCTCAAATGAAGTCTCAAATTTTCCTGAATGCCGTACATTGAAGGGAAAAGTTGCATAGAGACTGGCCCGCAGGAAAGATGCAGGGTTCTCTGTCCAGTGATCTCTGCTTGCAACTTAAAAGCTGGAGTTACAGAACAAAGTTCAACTGAAGGATAACTCATTACTTGTCAAAGTTGGTGCTTCTCTTTTCAGCAGGGTGGGCTTTCTATTGTGGATGAGGAGGGGAAATTTTAACACTAATGAAAGATAGAAACTTGACACCCCTGAGGTTGAAGTTTAGATAAGCAACCAAACAGCCAAACTTCCCCATTGAATTAGAGAGGTGTTGGATGTGGGGAAGGGAAGATAGACATAGGGACTATTTCTACCACAGTCTTTCTTTCGCTGATACTCTCCACAAGAGGTACGGGCAAACCTTGGAAAAATCCTTTCAATCTGCCTGGAAGAGATCCAGGTGAATCTCTTGTCTGGGTTGAGGCATGGGATTCATGACCTTCCGTACCAGAAGACACATGGCACCTACTTCCCCTCTCACATACACCAGTTTTACGCCATCCTCACTCCACTGATGGACTCACTTCTGATTTACACCAATGGAAGTGAAAGCGAAGCAGGGGGAGGGAGGGAGGGAGGTAATTTTTTTTTTTATTCCAGAGGATTAGTGAGAAAATTGAGCTAGTTATGAGGCTTGGTTAAAATACAATGGGATTCTTAATAATTGGCTCAACTTCACTGATTTTTCACCTCAACGCCACGCTGAAGTGAATCAATTCATGATTTCATACTCATGTATGTCTAGTTTCCATCTGATGCCCAGAAAAGGTGCACATCACAATCAAGACAATCTTTCTCTTGTTCAGACAGTTCTCAAGATTCAGAGCCTACTTCTGATCTTCCTTCCTCCGGCGTAAAGGAAGAGTAATGCCACTAAAGCCAATGAATTTACATCAGAATAAAAACAAGATCTGGTCCCTAAAAGATAAGTTTTAATTTTTGAACATACCATACAGGAAAGGCAGATATAAGTGAGGTTTCAGAGGGGTAGCCGGGATAGTTTAGTTCAGCAAAACAAGCAAGGAATCCAAGGCCACAGAACTCCTTATAAGTGAAGTAAGTATCTGAAATATTTCCAGCATCTGAGCAGTACTTTATCTGCAGAGCCCGTAAATGTGTTCATTAAAGTAATGGAAAACATCAACCAACTAACCAAGTCAATGTATATATCTGGCATCAATGACCTTTCATGCTCACACCTGCTGACTTTTTAAATCTCAAAGACAAAATGCCAACACGGCCTTGGAGAGAGACTTCATTGTGAATCAAAACAAACAGGGTCCTGGGGCACTTTTAAAGACTAACGGATTTATTTATCGCCTGAGCTTCTGTGGGAGCAAATCCCCCTTCGTCAGACGCTTTGAAGACAGGAGATTCACTGTGAATGAAGCATTGTGCATCAAGCTCCTTAGTGTTCAGGTGCTGCCTATATGGTTAACAATAACTGGTACTCGTGAAATATTTTTTACCCACGTTCTACCTACTTACATGGTCTCCGTTGTCGTATTATCTGAGCAGCTCACAAACACCAGGGCTTTTATCCTAGCAAAATCTTTGAGAGGTAAGGAAGCATTACTCTTCCACTGAGGAGGAACAAGCCATAAGGAGCAATGATTGTGCCCTGGTCAACTCATAACACAGTTTTCAGTGGCAGCTGAAGGGAGATATTTAAAATAACTTGCGTATCTCCCTTCGACTGCCTAACGCCTACTCACCGCGGTGTCTGCAGTGTGCTGAGTCGACGGGAAACGGCCTCCCGTTAACTCAGCACTACTCTTTCTCAGTGGCTGGTACTACCCCCGTCAGCTTCCCGATTGATGGAGCAGGTCTCCACCTGCCCACTGTTTGCACGCAATCCAGAGATGTAACTTCAGCTTGTGCAGACGCACCTGAGCTAGCTTTGATAACACCTGAGGAGCTGCAAAGAACGAGCTTCCTGAGTACGGCCCTGCCCAGGATCCGGTGCACAGACCCAAATCGTTGCTGGTTATGATGCCACAGCTTCACTGCTATTGTTACGAAAGCTAGCTCTGATCACCCGATCACCGTGTAGTGTGGACGTATCCAAAGGTTCTGATCCAGTCAAGCACTTAAGCTTGTGCCCAATTATTTCAATATGGCCACTCTCCTGCTTCAGAGCTTTGCTGGATCAAACCCTGAGTTCAATGGGAGTTAGGTTCTACATACTTTTGAGGATCCAGGTCTAAGTGACTTGCCCAACATCACACAGAAAGTTTGTAGCAGAGAGAGGAATTGAACACAGGTCACTATAATGCATTAACCATAGGACTGCCCTTCCTCACACCCTTGAAATGCTTATATGAGCAAGGTATTAAAAGATCATCTTTCCCCCTGATGCTTTGGTCCTGCACCAATATGGGTTCTTGTTACAGGCTGCATCGCTGGCTGAAAAGTCACTCTGCACTACCAAGAGATCACAACGGGACTTTTTCCAAGACACATCCAAGCTGAAGACCACTCATTTCCAATCTTGCCAGGCCAATACACGACATGTAATTGCACGATCTAACTCATGCTACTATATATTACACATCCTCTCTACTAAAGATGACTGTCCTAAGAAGCCATCTTGGCAATTTGGTGTTTTAAGCATGCACCCTTCCACACCAAAATATTTGTACCTGGACTGACTGCATAATACAAAAATATGGGGGGTGTGAGGGTATCACCCAACAAGAATGCATCCATTATTTGTAGTTTCCTTCAGATGGCAATTCCTTCAATAGCTGGTATATAACTTTTCTGGATGTTTCTACATTACTGTTGGCATCTGTCTTTAGACTGCTTCCCTTTCAGTTCATCATATTTCATCTTACAATGCTCTCCCATTTTTTTCGAGCTTCAGGATGAATTTTCACTGGTTGCCTTGCTTCACTGAACTCAATTTGTCCACACACAAAAACTCAGGACACAGTTTAACAGTGACATTAGCTGATACCAACCCAATTGCACAGCTACTCAGAGGCATCCCAATGTGATCTCTCTTCTAGCACCTTATTAGTCACCCCACTGCTGCTTGAAATCAATTGTCAACACACAGGTTTCCCCATAAATCAACAAATACTGCACAAGTAAAAAAAGATGAGACGAAAGAACATACACCAACTAATTGTCTATTCTACTCCTGGGCAGCAATAAAGTACTTCCCTGCAGTCCTGCCTTCTTTACAGCTTTCAAAGAAAAGGACTGCAGATCTTCCTTGAATGAACCTCCTGTTTTCCTAAAGGTGGTTAATGGAGCTCAAGTTAATCACCTTCATAACCCAAACAACGGAGCACTCTGGGGGCTGCTGTGTAGCAACACATGGAGTGCTCCGTTACACCCATACATGCAAACAATTCTGCTTCTAGCTCGTTTGGCTGTATGGTTGATTGGAAGGCCACGTACAAACATACTAGTTAGTAGGTTCACCAAGACTCTGTGGTGAAGAACTATTATTGTGACAGAACAAAATAAAACCTCTACATTTTGAACTTCCAAATTGATCTGCAACCCATTTCAATTCTTTCTGTCCGGTTCATTTTACACTGACATGCAGCTGCTTTGCCAGTCCATGTCCATGCCCTGTAACAGAGAATACTCAGTGATGGAGGATTTACAAACTATAGAACAATCCCAAGTTTTCACAGATGAAAAATGTTGCTTTATGCAACACATCACTTAATAGAGGCTTAGAACAACCATCCTGAACGGTTTAAGTGGTTTCAGGTGTTGACATTGCCTCTAAATACATGCAGTGTAATGAAAAGCTGCAGGCTGGTCGCGATACAAACACAGGCTACTCTGTGCTAACGTCCTCCGTGGCCATGCACTGGTGACAACCTTTGCCTCTATTTCCCCCTCGGTGAAAATGGGTGGGATCCCTGAGGTATTTCACCAGGAGGTTGTGAAGGACTGAGGCTATATCTGCACTACAAGTTCAGCCAGCAAAGGTTTTGCAGGCAGACTGCCACTGCTGTAATAATGGTGGTGGCTGATGTCCCACTGACGTCATTTGGCCAGTTGAGTGCATCCCCACTTCCACTCACCTAACTGGCAGTATGGGGGAGCTGAGAGACCAATCTCTCCTTGCTGACCCCCCTCTCCGGTGCCTGGGGCTTCCAGGATCCCTGGACAGGGGAGCTGCCTGGGGCTCATCCAGTCCGGGTTGGCTGCCACTGGGAGTGGGACCAGGGTGTGAAATTGAAAGTATCCTTACTAGTCAATTTCACGGCTCTGTTAGTGCAGTGAAATTGACAAGTATGAAAGCTCTCCATGCTCTAAGGCAGTGGTTTTCAAACATTTTCCCCCCGGGACCCAGTTGAAAAAAATCAGTTATGCCCGTGACCCAACGATTACATCTTTGAGCGATGCATTCCAGTCTTCGAGTGGCGGCAGCAGGGGGTGCCGTGACCCACTGCGACCCAGTCCTGGGTTCCGACCCATGGCTTAGAAACCAGTGTTCTAAGGAGACAGTGTCTACACTGACCCTGTGCCCCTTAGCTTTGCAAGAAAAGCCCTACAGCAAGTAGTCTTTCTTTTGTCAGCAAAACAGGACAGTTTTCTCGGCAAAGAGGGGAGTGTAGTGCGTGCGCTTAGGACTGTTTTGTCGACAAAGCCTCCTAGGGTAGACAAGGCCTGAGTTTTGAGTATTTCATAAGGGGCTTGTCTACCCTAGAACGTTTTCCCACTCTCACTGTGCTGGTCTAGTTAAGGTTACATTTGACGATACTGATACAGTTAAAGCTGCACAAATGTACTAGTTTGAACACACAGCAGGGTAAGCGTTTATACTAGCATCGCTTATTTCGGCTCAGAACCAGAATACGCTATGTGAATATAAGGCACACCATATGTAGGCACTTTTATTCTGGAATAAGAGGGTCCATCTGAGGCATTATTTCAGTGTACTTGTATCCGTTTAACTATACTGGTATAATGGCTAAATTATACCGACATAATTACAGAGGTACAACTTTTCTAGTGTAGACAGTCCTGAGCGTTTGACAGCTTCATTCACAAGCGAACATATTTAGTCATATTAAGTTTTAGTGAGGTTACCATGACATTGCACAATTTCTTGGCGAAACATGTCTTGTTGAGCTATGCAACGCAACTGAATTGCAGAAAAATGTGTATTTGTTAGGACAACTATTTCCCAGAGAAAAACAGTACAATCCTCAAGCATCCATAAAACATTTCCCTTCAAAATGAGCTGAAAAGGTTTTGCTCAGCATTAGGAACACACTCTTGTAAGTTCCAGAGAAACTAAAGCTTTCTTACACCAATGGACCCAATCAGATAACCGATTCCTCCTGGGTGAACTCAACGTGTTTAAATGGAGCAATGAAGTCAACAGAACTCCACATGGATGTAATAATGGTCTCTTTTACCTGTCCAACAGCTAGATTGGACCAGCGAGATAGCACTCTATCTTAACATTTAAAACAATCATTCCCTCACAAGGCTGAAATAAACCCCAGTGCACAATTCCACCAGCAAGCCTATCTAACATTTAAACCCTTGCACTTGTTCACTGCACGGAGGTGATTTTTACACTATTGACCCAGTCCTGCTCCCATGCAAGTAAACAGAAATCTCGCTATTGACTTCAACAGGAGCACGATTCGGCCCCAAAAGTCCTGAGATATCTGAGCTCCAGATTTCTTTTCTCCAGGCCAGACTTACAGTCATTGATTGCAACCATGAAAAAAACCCAACCCCCCACACCTGCTTCCTCAGAGCTCTCTCAAAAGTGCTGTTTTGGAGATGAACATTCCTCATTTTAGTTGGAGCCTAGAAGCAATTTCTTTTCAAGTTTCCACAAAAGTGAATGCACTGCTTGAGGTTTTGGGCCTTTTCAGTTTTATTTTTTTAACTACCCCGTCAGAAGGAAAAAAAATGAAAAGACTTTCAGGCTTTCACATTTTCCACAGATTTAACCTGCAATGGAATGGAATTTGTGCACCAAATCTCTTCAAAAATGCCAAACAAAAGTTAGATGAGATCAGTGATAGAATGGAAGAACAATGGGAGAAAAGTGGGCTTGGGTGCCTGGAGGGGATGTGGCAGAGATGCTTAGCAAATGCTTTTACAGCTGCCACCACCCAATTGGCAATACACCTTTATCAGGCCGAATGTTAACCTGCACTCCAGAGACAGGGTGTGTTCCTCATCCCATATCCACATCTTTAGGTGCACAGGCTTGAGGCCAGAAGCTACTCCAATAAAACAACCTCCCCGACCCTACTGAAGCAGGCAACCCTGCAGCAAACACATTTCCTTCCCCATCTCTGTAAATACAAACAAAGTGAGAATGCAGTCAGAAGTCACATTGTTTTCAGGAGCTGACAGCGGGCATTGGCTACCGAGCCTGAGAGCTAATGCTAAACCCACCAACGGGGAGAACGGGTGCAGATCCCCCTTCCCACCGCGGAGACCTGCACCGACAGCAGCTCATTCCTAGAACCCCCAGCCCAGAGAGGAGAGTGAAAGGGGCCTTAAAATGACTGGTTCTTAAAACATCCCTACTCTGGATCCCAGTGGAAGGCGGGAGGTCGGGAGGGAGAAGAGGCCCGGGCTAGGCAAGGCAGAGGGAGGGGACCAGAGGGGGGCAGGGAGGGGATCAGAAGGCGGAGGGGACCAGAGGGGGAGGCCGGGGAGGAGGAGGGGACCAGAGGGGGGACCGG